>JADRCD010112710.1:0-27613 GCA_019843815.1 Montemys delectorum
TTTTTTTTTTTTTTTTAAGATTTGCTATTTTCCAGATGCTGTGCTAAATACTTTATATTCATTGAATTATTTAATCTTCACAATACATTATGAGATAAATACTTATTTTAACAGCTGTTTTATAGATGAAGGGGTAATCTCTGTGGTGGTCAAGGCATTTGCCCACAGAAAGGCAGTAGCCCTTTCTAAGGCATTGCCCTGGTGTGGTCTCATCTTGTTCTTAAGCACTAAACAAAAGACACCAGTGTAAGCAAATTATTCTCATGATGGCTTCCCCAGCTCCTTCATTAGAATGAATTAAATAAACTACTAAAAAAGAGTTGAAATGATTCAATTTTACAGTAGAATATCAAAATATGAAATTTGAAAATTTTGTCCTCAAATTTCTAAAAAAAAAAAAAAAAAAGTAAGTACTTGTAACAAATGATAATACAGTCTTCCACAAAGCATATCTTAGAATTTTCTTATAGATTCAAGTTAAAATCTTAATTCTAGGCATACTACCTCTTTGGGACAAAACCAGGAAAAAAAAAAGAAAGAAAACTTCTGATTAGTTTTTATACAATGAAATTCCCGGAATAGCTTTGCATTTTGATAACACTGACTGCGCTACAGTTCACACCATCTTTATTGGTGGTGAAGTTTCATATGCTTTTAAGCAAGTTCAGTAATTTATACCACTTTTTCTAGGTACTCGCTCACTCACATATTGTGGCAATTTCACTTACCTATAGTTTTATTCCAAAGACTTATCTGCCGATATGCATAAATGCATACACTCATATTTCCATGCCTCACATACAAGCAAGTGAGCACACAGCAATAGACTTTTTTTTTTTTTTTATTTCAAGGCCATTATGGCTGAGCAGCTACTTGATGGCTTGGCAGTTACATTCATGCAGTGTCAGCAACAGCCCAGACAGTGATGATATAAGGGCACTAATGATATTATATTCACTGAGCTGCCATAATAAGTTTCCAGAGAAAGATAACTTAATTGGCAGCCTATTATCAGTAGGTATATGGGTGCTCTGGCGTGCGGAATGCACTCATTGAAGCCAAGGTAATGGAGGCATCAGGTGATTTGAGTAACAGTGATTAGAATCATCTGTGTGCAATGTGCAGCGAGGAAGAACATGTGTAGGAAAGAGCTCTATTTATGAGATGTTTAACTGTTGAGACCCCTGGATAACCTTGCATCCTACCTCCCTTGCTTCCAGAGCTACTCTCATGATATAAGAGATCTATTTCAGGGACAATTGCCATGCTCTTTGGTTTTCCGGTTTTGTTTTTGTTCTTAAATAATTTGTTTATTCTAAGGTGAAGAAATATCGATTCTTATCTGTGTATATTTATATGTAATGAGCATCTGTTATCTAAAAGTTTAAATCACAAGGTATCCAGTATCTTTCAAAATACAGCAGACTGATAGCTTTCAAGGAAACTCAAAAAGGATTTTAGATTGTGCTAATTCCTGGAAGAAATATATTGATACGTGTAAATATGTACAAAAGTATGTAGGGAATTTGCAAGAATATAATGAATAAGAAATATAGACATCTGACTAGTAATAAAAATAATCATGATTATAAATGCCAAAAATATCTACTTTAAAATTTGCTCTATTTCTCATTATATCCAAGATGCCAAAGATTTTGGGGGGGGGTGTCAAGATATACAGGGAAAGTATAAACCTCTAGGACTTGTTGAATAAATTTTTATGAAATGAAAATTACTGTTTTAATCAGAAAAGGCTAAAGATCAAATTTTATTCCATGTCCTTTACTTTCCCAGAAAGGTTAATGATATTTGATGAATTAATGAATGAATGAATGAATGAATGAATAATAGCAGATGGGAATTTACAAATGTGATTGCAGAGTTGCAGGGATTTCCTTTGGATCCACTTCCCATAGTGAGTTAAACGTATTTGCCAGCAAATAGCAGTAAGTTTTAGACACTGTGTCAATTTATTTAGAAATGTAAAATACATTGGTATATGAGTATATGACACAATGGCAGCTCTAGTTAAAGTCACTAAGCAAGAAAAACATCACGAATGTGAGTGAGTAGAGAACATGTATGGAAAGACAGACTTGGCAGACGTGTGGAATATGACAGGGTGGTGAATGAGATTAACCAGACCGCTTTTGTGGTCAGGTTGATGTCCCTCTCCCTCCACTGGAAGTCACACCTGACTACAGGAGGTGGCCACTTCAATCTCCATATCCCCTGCTCGAAGGAGTCTAAGCTAGAGTCACCCCCACAGACTCCCCCAGAACCTCCCCAGTCCCAGGTCTCCAGCTACTCCCAATGATGACCGCCCACTGGTTACCCTTCTCACTCTCAGCCCTCTACCACACCCAGGCAAGATGTGAGCAGATAAAAAGGAAGCAAAGACTGAGGAAATGGCCAACCAATGACTAGCCCAACTTGAAACACATCCCACGTAAGACAGCCAATCCCTGACATTATAGGTGTCTAGTGTAACTGTCTCCTGAGAGGCTTCCTCCAGCAGTTAAGGAAAGCAGATCCAGAGACTCACAGCCAAACATCAGGTGGTGCTCAGGAATCTTGTAGATGAGTTGGGGATAGAAATGAGACAGCTGCAGGGGTCAAGGACACCACAAGAACATCTACGGAGTCAGCTAACCTGGACCTGTCAGGGTTCACAGAAACTGAACCACCAACCAAAAGAGCACGGAGGGATTAGACCTATGTTCCCATACACATTTGTAGCAGATGTGCAGCTTAGTCTTCATATGGGCTCCCTAATAATTGGAGTGAGGACTGTCTCTGACTTGATTGCCTGATATTGGTTCCCCTTCCCCTTACTGGAATACCTACTTGGGCCTCAATGTGAGAGGATGTCATACCTGCAGCCATCACGGACCAAAAGTTCTGGCAGAATCCCTGGAGGCCTATTGCAACCTGGGGCTAACAGCTCTTCCTGGAGTCCCAGAGGCCTGCAGCCATCAGGGACTACCAAGCCTACCAACACTAGGGACAACCAGATGGCTAAAGGCCACTGTTAAAAACACAATCAACAAAAGCCAGGGCAATATGGCACCAACAGAACCCAGCTATCCTATTACATCAAGCACTGGTTATCCTAACATACATGAAGCAAAAGAAAATTAACTTATATCTAATCTTATGAAGATAACAGAAGTAATTAAAGAAGACATGAATAAATCACTTAAAGAAATACAGAAAAATACAATCAAACAGGCAGAGGTCTTTAAAACAGAAAGGAATGAATATAAAGAACACATGAAAATATAATCAAACAGGTGAAGAAAATGAATAAAACTGTTAAAAAAAAAAACCCTGAAATTAGAAATAGAAGCAATGAAGAAAACACAAACTGAGGCAACGCTGGAGCTGGAAAACCCAGTAAAGAAAACAGAAACTCTTTAGAAACACAATATTAGAAAAGGACGAGAGAGTCACAGGATTAGAAGATAAGATAGAAGAAATCTATGAATCAGTCAAAGAAAATGTAAAAACATCCAAGAAATTTGAGGCACTATGAAAAGATCAAACATGAGAATAATAGGAATAAAAGAAGAAGAAGGTTCCCAGCTAAAAGGCCGAGAAAATATCTTCAACAAAATCACAGAAAATTTCCTGAACCTAAAGAAAGAGATGGATACAAACATAAAAGAGGCCTACAGAGCACCAAATAGCTTGGACCAGAAAAGAAAATGCTCTCGCCACATAATAATATAAATACTAAATGTGCAAACCAAAAAAAAAAAAAAAAAAAAAAATTCAAAGCTTCAAGGAGAAAAAGCCAAGTAACATATAAAAGCAGACCTACCAGAATTACAACTGACTTCTCAACTAAGACTCTAAAAGCTGGAAGGGCCTGGACAGATGTTTTGCAGACCCTAAGAGACACAGATGTCAGACTACTATACCTACCAAAACGTTCAGTAGATTTTCATAAAGAGGAAAACAAGATATTCCAAGACAAAATTAAATTTAAACAATATCAAGCAGTATTCAAACAAAGGATAGTAGAAGGATATCAATAAATTAGAGACAAAACAAACAAACAAATATGTCAATACAAGTAATCAAGCAAACCAAGAGCTGGTTCTTTGAGAATATCAACAAAATAGACAAGCCCTTAGACAAACTAACTAAAAGGCAGAGAGATAATATTCAAATTAACAAAATGAGATATGAAAAGGGAAACATAATAACAGACACTGAGGAAATCCAAAGAATTATTAGGTCTTACTTCAAAAGCCTATTATCCACAAAATTTGGAATATATAAATGAAAGAGATGATTTCCTGAATAGATTCTGCTTTCCAAAGTTTAATCAATATCAGGTAAACAATTTAAATAGTCCCACAACCCTCAAGGAAATAGAAGCAGCAATTAAAATCTCTGAAGTAGAAAAATCAAAGGGCTAGGTGGATTTAGCACAAATTCATACCAGACTTTCAAATAAAAGCTAATATCAAAACTCCTCACACTATTCCACAAAATAGAAACAGAAGAAACATTGCCAAATATATTCTATGAGGCCATAGTCACTCTGCCACCTAGACCACACAAAGATTCAACTAAGGAAGAGAATTTTAGACCAATTTATCTTATGAACATTGATGCAAAATACTCAATAAAATACTCACAAACTGAATCCAACAACACATCGAAAATATCATCCTCCATGATCAAGCAGACTTTGTCCCAGGGAAGAAGGGATGGTTCAACATATGAAAATCTATCAACAGTATCCAAATGAAAGAAAAAACTAGATAATCATTTCATTAGATACTCAACAATCCAACATTCCTTCATGTTAAAAGTCTTGGAGAGATCAGGGATACAAGGCACATATCTAAACACAATAACTACAATACACAGCCAGCCAATAACCAACATCAAATTAAATGGAGAAAAACTTAAAGCAATTCCACTAAAATCAGTGACAAGGCAATACTGTTCACTCTCTTTATATCTCTTCAATAAAGTACTTGAAGTTCTACCTAGAGCAGTAAGACATCTGAGGTTATCAGGGGGATTAAAAAAATGGGAAAAAGTCAAAAGATATTATCAGATGATATATTATATAAAAATTACCCAAAGATTTCTACCAGAGAACTCCTACAACTAATAAACACCTTCAGCAAATTGGCTAGATACAAAAACTAACTCAAAAAAATCAGTATCCTTCCTTTATACAAATGATCAAGAGGCTGAGAAAGCAATCAGAGAAGCAACGCCATTCACAAGACCCACAAATCACATAAAATATCAAACCAAAGTAACTCAAACCAAGCCAAGAAAAGACCAACATGACAAGAATTTCAAGTCTTTGAAGAAAGAAATTGAAGAAGATATCAGAAGATGGAAAGATCTCCTATGCTCATGTGTCGGTAGAATTAACAGAGTAAAACTAACCATCTTACCAAAAGCAACCTACAGATTCAAAGCAAGTCCCATCAAAATTCCAACACAAATCTTTATTGAGAGAACAACTCCCAACTTCATATGAAAAACAAAATATCCACGATAGTGAAAACAATACTGTATAATAAAAGAACATCTGGGGGGAATCACCATCACTAACCTCAAGCTGTACTACAGAGCCATAATAATAAAAATTTCATAGTATTGGTATATTAATAGACAGGTTGATCAATAAAATAAAATAGAAGACCCAGAAATAAACAAAAACAAAAGAAAAAAATCTTCAACCAATGGTGCTGATCTAAGTTGAGGTCTGGCTGCAGAGAATGGAAATAAAGTCATATGTGTCACCATGCCCAAAACTCAAGTCCAAAGTGAACAAAGACTTCAACATAAAACTGGATACACTAAATCTGATAGAAGAGAAAGTAAGACAGACAGAACACCAGTAACTCAGTCCCCGAGGGCAACAACTAATGAATTGAACTTCATGAAACTGAAAAGCTTCTATAAGGCAAAGGACATCATCAAAAGGACAAAACAGAAACTTACAGAATGGAAAAAGTTCTTTACCAACCATACATCTAATAGAGGGCTAATTTCCAAAATATATAAAGAATTCAAGAAGGTAATCACCAAAAAACCAAATAACACAATTTTAAAATGCAGTACAGAACTAAACAGAGAATTGTCAGCAGAGGAATCGTTAATAGCTGAGAAGCACTTAAATAAAGATTCAGTGTCCTTAGTCATTAGGGGAATTCAAATCAAAACAACTCCTAGATTCTACCCTACACCCATAAGAATGGCTAAGATCAAAAACTCAAGTGACATGCTGGCAAGGATGTGGAGCAAGGGGAACACTCCTCCATTGCTTGTGGGAATGTACACATATGGAATCACTTTGGAAATCAATCTGGCAGTTTCTCAGAAATTTAGAATAGTTCTACCTCAAGACCTGGCTATATCACTCCTGAGCATATACCCCAAAGATGTTCCACTATGCTACAACAACACTTACTCCACTGTGTTCATAGCAGCTTTATTTGTAAGCTATTACAACCCAAATATCCTTCAACAAAGAATGGATAAAGAAAATGCAGTTTGTTTACACAATGGAATACTACTCAGCTTTTAAAAACAGGGACATCATGAAATTTACAGAGAAATTGATGAAACTAGAAAATATCATTCTAAGAAAGGAAAGAAAAGAAAAGAAAAGAAAAGAAAAGAAAAGAAAAGAAAAGAAAAGATCATCCTGAATGTGGTAATGCAGACTCAAAAGAATATGCATTGTATGCACTCACTTATAAGTGGATATTAGCCATGAAGTACAGGATAAACATGCTGAAATCCGCAGATCCAACGAAGTTAAGTAACAATGAGGATTCAAGGAAGAATGCTTGAATCTCACTTACGGGAAATAAAATAGTCATTGGAGGACATTAATGAAGAGAGGGAACTAACTGGGTGGGAGGAGAAATGGGAAGAGCAGCAATGGTGAAGGCATAATTTATGGGTAGAGCTAGGAAGAGAGGGCTAGGAGAGTGAATGAAAATCAGCAACTGAAGGGGGAGTAGGCATCTCTAGAATGTGCCAGAGACTCTGAATGGGAGAGGCTCCAGGGAGTCTATGATGGTAAGTCTAGCTGAGAAGCCTAACAGTAGGGAATATGGATCCTGAAGTGGACACCTCCTGTAGCCTGGCAGGACTCCCATCAGTAGAAGGATAATAACCCCAACCTACACAGGACCAAGGGCCTCTAAGAGGAGAACTTTAAAGAGATGTTTGTGTATATTTGTCCACAGCAATAATGGTTATACTGAAATAAAAAACCCAGACATTCAGTGAAGGATGAAAGAGGAAGAAAAACTGACATGTTCATACATGGACATTTATTCTGTTTTATCATGAGTGGAAAACTGGCACCTCTAAAGCACAGAAGACATTAAGTTGTTAAATAAGCTAGTTACAAAGTGATACAAACTATACCATTCCACTTACTGTACAGTTGGTCAGAATCTTAAAAAGAGAAGTTAGAGGACAGAGTTAATGTCATAGATGATCATGATGGCTCAAATGAACCTAATACCATTGAACTCTTGGCTTAAAATGGTTAGGTTTATTCAATGTATGTTATAAGTATTATGCTACAATAAAAATGATGAAATTCTCATAGAGTATGTATATGTTTTCTGGGCTTTAATATTTCCTATAAGCAATTTCTCAGAAATACAGACTTTGATGCAAAAGTAAGGTAAAAACAAATTTACGGTATATCAAAGCAAGTTTGGTAATATTTTCACAAAAATTAACTTTGTTGTACAAATTACCATATACATGATCTTAAGAATCCTAGCAATTATCAACAATGGTCCTATAACTGCTTTAAATATGCAATATAATACCTACAAAATATAATTTTTATTTAGAACTTAGGAAAGACCTACTTCAAACAATCTCCTATAATTCAAATCAATAATCAAGCATGGCTTGTAGAAATGATCAACACGTTTTTTAAAACTATTTTTCAAGTTAATGGAAGATTAAAGAGAAGCTATTGTCATCCCATCTGAGTCTAAGAATAGCACAGACTAATGTACAAGATAAAATAAAAAATGATTTCCTTTCTTTACTCCCTGGGAAATAAAATCAAAGAAAAGCTCAAACATCACATCAAACAAAGTGTTCTCAACCAATTTTGTGGGCCTGGTGTGCCTCATTAGTTCTGACAGCCAGTTGGGAAGAGACTTGTGGAGGGGTTCAAACATTTGGCATCAGATTTGGCTCTGCTTTTGCTTTCTATTTCCATTTTCCAACCATATTTCAAGAACTTTAGAATCGTCCTCTGAACGTCTAGCCTGCCCTCTCTAACATCACTCCTGTGGCTCCCTGGCATGGTCTCATGACTTGTCTCGGTGACTACAACAGCATATTCCTTACCAACTCTTGCTTTTCTTTACTTGAAATTAAGTGGCTGCATACACGGAGCTGAATGACTGAATACAGACCTTGCAAAACTATGAAACATTCTGATAATAGTCCCACATTTAGCACAACCCACAAGTGGTCATCAGAATCACAAATTACCCTTACATGATGTAAATTCTAAGCACTACAGAAAATCTCTAAGTTCAATTAAAATAATTTATAAAGTGCAAAGTTCATTTAACCAGTCACTTCTATGTAAAACTATAATATTTTACCACAAAGTGCATATCAATATATATGTCTTGTTGTACACACACGCAAAAACATGTACGGACTTGCATAATTGGGACATCTGTATCTCAGAAATGCTTTTCATTAGCACCATCACCCTCACTTGATTAATAAGGAATTTAAATGTCTCTAAGTTACCTGAGGCTTACTTATTAGAAATCCTGACCAAAACTGGCTTGGGTTATTATTATTTTTAACTATATCTCACATAGTACTCTAATTATGACTTGTTTCTTTTCTCTGTGTTTTTTCTGGAATAATCTTCCTTCACCTACTGGCTTCCACCTGATCTTTCCAGGACACCTCTTTTGTGGTTTTGACTGAGAAATTATACCCATGGGCTCATGCATTTGAACATTTAGTCCCTGGTTGGTGGTTCAGCCCAGCTATGAAACCTTTAGAGCCACGTTGGAGAAAGTATGCCATGGGGGTAGTCATTGTGGGTTCATAAGCCTTCGTGTTTACTCTACTTCCTGGTAGACAGAAATGTGCTTGCTCAGCTTCCTGCTCCAGCTGCCTGCCTGCCACTGTAATCAGAGAAAGTATCATGGAAGAGAAGATGCTATTTGGAGGACAGAGGCAAGCTCACAGGTAACAACCACAAGCCAAAGAATGCAAAGGATTGCTTTCAACAAGGAGAAAAAAGAAAAAGAAAAATTGGCACAGTTCTGCTTCAGGAGTGTCCCCAGGAAGCTAAGCCTGCAGACTCATTGCCGTCAGACTTTCATATTCCAAGAACCAAAAGAGACTCCACTTACCAATTTCTGTTCTTTTCTGCCATCCAGTTGTGGATGATTTCCTACAATAGCCCGAGGAAACTAACACAGCCCCCTGCCCCCCAATTTTTCCCTTATATTCCTTGTTTGGCTCCATGTTCATTTGTTTCTAAACTAATCACATGGAAGGAAACTGATCAGCACTCCTGATTCAGATGAGTCATTTATGGCAGAAGCCATTGTGTGAATATGGGGGGTCAATCACAAGCAACAAACCTGTCACGTTTGATCTCTTTTTACTTTTTACTTCCTATGTTCAATCAAAAAAAATCTGTAGGCTTTGCCTTGTAAAGGTCTTTGTGTATGCATATTTATTTTCGAACTTTTGAGGCTTCAAAGCATTGCGATAGCATTTGAAAGGGGAAGAACATGTCCAGAAGTAACCTTAATATTTGGTACACACTGTTATATCTCTTCTGCATAAATTCATGTGTTAAATTCTAACCCTCAGGGTTATTAGCAGGTAGGCCTTTGACAGGTTACTGACATACAGTGGCTTCCATGTCCTGACTGCTACAGTGTCTCTATAGGAAGAACACATGAAGTCAGCTCTACCAGAACTTTGCAGTATCTAGATCAAAAGAGGCATTTGGCAGAGCTGGATCTTGCTAAAACCCTGACCTCAGACTTCCAGCTCCCACAGCAGTGAGGAATGAAATGCTGTTGCCTATCAGCCACCCCATCTGTGCTGGTTTGCTACAGTAGCTCAAATGTTTGAAGACACCACACATGCCCCACTAACTGTTTTTTACAACCTCACAGATAGGTGATTGTTTTTTACTACTTCCTCATACACTGTCCAAATGTTTCTAGATGAAAATGCTTCTATCTGTTATGGGTGCTATGCCTATCTATACACAATGTGTTCCTTCCTTTTAAAAAAAAACTCTGCACAATATCATTACGATCTTCTCCATAAATACTCTGGATAGCCTTGTACATTTTCCCTGACTTTACCACTCTTTCACATTAAGCCACACAATTTCTCTCCTGTCAGAGAACAACCATTTCCTAACGATCATGCTGCCGTTCAGGGCTGACCCCGAATCGACTGACTAAACAACAGCAGTAGTGATCATTCTAAACCTTAATCTGTTCCTGTCACTTTATTCGAGAGACTCTTATGGTCACATCCACACAGGACTAGCTACACAATTTGTGGGCCTAGCACACAATGAAACTGTAGGATATATTGTTCAAAAATGTTCTATGTTTAATTTTGTAAGGAACTTCCAGACTTATTCTGATATTGGTTGTATTAATTTTGTTTTGTACTTCAGATGACTTCTTCTATATGTACAAAGATAATCATAAAGTAAGAAAGAGACAAATACTTCCAACTGGGGTTTTTACTTGAGGAAAAAGAAATACAAAAAGGCTTAGTAATCACCACAGATGGCTGAGAACTCTGCATCATATGATTAGCATTATATACAGTTTTTCAGTGTGACTGAAGTAGATTACAAAAGAAGAGGTGGGGGCTTTTCATTGAGAAAAGGGGCAAATATGGTAATCTTGGCATAGGAGGTGTCACAGGGAAACAGGGGCTCTTAGCAAAATGTAAATTTTGTGAACTATTTCCATAGTAATGTCCTAAGGAATGGGCTTCTAGTACTCTATCTTCACTGCATTTTGGGGGTTTTGTTTTGTTTTGTTTTTTGTTGTTTTTCGAGACAAGGTTTCTCTGTGTAGCCCTGGCTGTCCTGGAACTCACTCTGTAGACCATGCTGGCCTCAAACTCAGAAATCCGTCTGCCTCTGCCTGGGATTAAAGGCACGTGCCACCACCGCCCAGCGCCTTCACTGCATTTTTAAAAATATTTGTGCTCATTTATATAGAAGTATACTGAAAATCAATTTCATACAATTATTATGTGATGAAAATAAAATTCACACCTAAGTATATGACCTCAAAGATCTTTGGGGTTTGTTGTAATATAAGTGTCACCTGCAATATGGCTTTTTGTAATCATTGAAATCTGTGGGTGCAGCAAAAAAAAAAACCCACCCAAATGTACTTAATAGTTATTTACACCTTAATATGAGTCAAGAAAACATAAAATTTAAGAGAATTGAATGTGGTAAATTGAGTGTTAAATATTTAGCTATTTTTCTTTATGTGTAGACTAAGAGAAATGCCTATTTATTCAGACAGCTGTGGAGGCAGACCATGCTGCCTCCATGTCGAGAGCACAGTGAATATCCATCTGTGGTCATGTAATGGATGTGCCTGCCTGCCGTGTATGGATAGGAACAGTGAAGGAGGAGAGAATGGGGACATTAGTCATCAGAGGTCTTGCCTCTTCTGTCCATCATGCTTCTGTTGCCCACCTAAAACCTAACTGACTCCATTCGAGTTGCACTCTCCACTCTAGCATAACCCTTGATGAGCACAAACCTGTGTTTCAGGATTCACACTCAATCCATCTAACCATACATACACTCACAGATGAGGTCAACCATCATAGCGGCTGGAGGTAAGCAGGAGGACAGAGGAGCGTGGAGAAAAGCTACAACTAGAAGAATCCTAGGAAACATCAAAGTTGAATGTAAGGCAAGGTTGAGTGTAAGACTAGGCTTCTGTCTTCAAGTGACTGCATGGACATATTTGCATTAACCATTCCATCGGTCTTTCTGATTTTAATTGTATACTATTTAAACATATTTAGTTATGTATATTTAATATATTGATAAATATTTTCACACAATATACTCTGATAATGGTTTTCCCTACCCCAGGGCCCTACAGATCCTCCCTACTGCAAGGATTAATTTTTCTCTCCCTGTGGAAAATAAACAAAAAAAGAGGGAAAAAAACAACACTCACACACAAAAGAATAATAATAATAACAAAAAGAAAGCACAAGAAACACACACAATGAAAACCTATAAGACTATGAGACCACAAAATCGAAAACCATAGTATACAGGCAAAAGTACAATAAGGTTCATCTTGAGTTGGACATTACGATTGGACATTAGGTCTACCTTTAAGTGTGGTTTTTATCCACCGTAGTACCCCATTGGAGAACATGTTTCCTTTACAAACAGATGTCAATGGGAGGTAGCCTTTTGGTTAAGGATGGAAGCTCCTATCCACCACGGGGACCCTGTCTGACTTGAACCTGTCCAGGCTTTGTGCATGCTGCCGCGATCTCTGTGAGTTCATAGGTCTGTCATCAGTCCTGGTATATCTAGAAGCCACTATTTCCTAGAAGTCATCCATCACCTCTGGCTTCTACAATCTTTAGACTTCCTCTTCTGTATAGCTCCTTGAGCAATGAGGGGAGAGTTTTGAATGTATTAATTTCTTCCTGAAGAGAGAACGTAGAACCGAATATTCTAGCATCTCTCATCATCTGCACATTGTCTGTCTCTGTGTCACCTCTCATCTACGGCAGAAGGAAGTTTCTCTGATCCCTTACTAATATCTGTATTCTCAAGTGTCATTCTGTTGTCATTCCCTAACTCTTCACTCTGGCACTATTTCTATCTCAAACTAATTTAATACCATTGATTCTTAAGCAAGCCTTGATTATGAGTAAAATACAGGAGTGTGGAAATATTATTAAGCTCAATAAATTGACTATCATATTTTTAGATAATGTTTTTGTGTAGTTTATAGATTATCTGTAAGTATTGAATACTGATAGACAATTTTCAACTCATAATAGACATGGATGGTGAGAGAATTTTAGAATGATTAGGTGTCTGGCTATAGAACATTCCTCCAAAGTCAAAATATGGTAATTAAAGTTATTTTAATAACTTAAAAATACACAGGGAAAAAGGAATTATTGCAGTTCCCAGGAGAATATGGATAGTTGAATTCAAGAAATCTTGCCTACAGTCGATAGCACCATATTCCTTTAATAACACACAATCTATCACACACAACTCAAGGAAGATGCAGATGACAGTTTCTATCGTGTGGGTCTCAAACTTAGGTAGTTAGGCTTGGTGACAGGTGCCTATAACCTGCTGAGCTATCTCTCCACCATTGAAGCTAATCTTAGTTTAGTTTTCCAGTTTAGTGGACTTCTAAATTTGTTTCATTTTATAATAAATATTTGAGTCATAAGACTCCTAATCATACGAATTTATACTGGACTTACAGTTTAACCAACTTATGTAGAATTAGCTATGATTTTATTGTTGTTCCTCCTCCTCTTTCTCCTCTTGTTGGATTAGAAATAATTTTTTTCCTTGACCATAATATATCCTGATTACAGTTCCCCCTCTCTCTACCCAAAAGCAGTAGATGACAAGAGATAATCAAACTCAGGACTGAGATGTTGTGATTTGTTTTGTATGCTGCATAGCCAATGTGCTGTAAATGCTTTCTACTAATTCCTGATTGCCAAAATTTGCTGTGGCTTATGAATGGGCAGAGAGGATAGGAAAGTGGAATGTAGAATATAGTGAGGAGTCTCAAGAAACCAGGAGTTGCAGAAAACAGAGTGAGAAAGAGGTGGCCCTCAGACAGGATGGCCCAGGAGCATGTGGTCAAGAGATGTTCACCCTGAGGACAGGGTGATGAAACAGGGGCAGCCTGAGAGATAGAAAATTGGCAAGTGAACATTTTATCAGGTGGAAAGATTACGTTAACTCAGAACCTGCCCAGCATAGTACCTACAGTTTATTAATAAATTGCAGTGTCTCTGAGTCCTTCACTCAGGAACTATATGGGCAAAAGTGCAGTAGAAACTTCTAATAGATATTTAGGTGTAAAAAGGGGGTGTAGCAGCCCTCCAGAAAAATAATTCATTTCAATTCTTAAAACAACAAATACAAAAAAACAGTAACAGCATAAAACAATACAAAGAATAAATGAAACAAGACTTGTTTCTTTGAGAAAATCAGTAAGATTGACAAATGCTTAGCCAAATTAACCTAAAGGTACAGAATGAATATCCAAATTAACAAAATTGGAAATAAAAAGGGAGACATCACAACACACTCCAACAAAACCAGAGTCATAAGCACATACGCTAAATACATATAGTATACAAAATTAGAAAATGTAAATGAAGTAGATAGTTTTCTTATTGTATACCACTTACCAACGTTAAATCAAGATCAGATAAGCAATTTAAACAAATGTATAAGCCTTAGTGAAATAGAAGGTGTAAATAGAATGGTTCGTATCTACACTAGAAAACCATCATTATTTCAGATGTAATGTGTTGATCGATAGCACGGCTGTGTTAAATTTCCCAAAGCAGTGTTCCATCTGTGCTGTTCTATGATGCAAAATCTTTAAAAGTATGCCACTCCCTACAAAACTTCATTTTAGTTTATGAATCTCATGTGGCTATTGGTATGTGTAGATCAGTGATTTTTTTTTCCGAAACTTTACATGTTTGCTGTGGTACAAATGTCAGTGGCCATCAAAAATTTGCGAGTTGAATTATGAATAATTATGAATTATTGGAGATTAATTAGTTCACAAGAACTGTGCCTTTGTAAACGGGAATGATGTCTTTGTACTGCAGAGTTCAGGGACCTGTCGTTCCATGATGTGAGCACATCACAGGGAGGTGTCATCCATAAGCTACAGAGTAAGGCCTTACTGGACATGGAAGCTGCCATAATCTCATATTTTACAGCTTCCAGAAATTGGTTTCTGTCTTTTCTAATCTCCAACTTATGGGGTTCTGTTGTAGCAGTTTAAGCAGCCAGAAACCCTTGTTTTCATCTGT
This sequence comes from Montemys delectorum, assembly GCA_019843815.1. Lineage (NCBI taxonomy): Eukaryota > Metazoa > Chordata > Mammalia > Rodentia > Muridae > Montemys > Montemys delectorum. The sequence continues at coordinate 15,130 of JADRCD010112710.1, forward strand.
ATTTCTCTTTGCTAAAATCTTCTTTGGGCAATCCTGTACATGCACTAAGTTCCACAAGGTCTCTGTGATGATCCCAGCACATGGAAATCCTCACTCCATTAGATTCCTATGAGTGTGTGTGTGTGTGTGTGTGTGTGTGTGTGTGTGTGTGTGTGTGCGTGCGTGCATGATACCAGTCTTACAGCTTTTTGTTATGACTGCTTTGTAGTACGGCTATTTGTATATGCACCTTAGCAAAAGCATCTTGTCTTCATCTGGATATCCTGTAGATTCATGTTCATCCAAGTTATCTGTTCAATAAGTGCCTGTTAAGATAATGCAAGGCATAAAACAAAATTAGCTGTTCCCGTATTTGAAAATGCCTATGTTCTGTGAAGATAATCGCCATGAAATTGTAAATAGCTGAATATGAGGCAAGTAAGGTATGCTCCAGAGGAACAAATTTATGTATAATCTGCTGAACATCTAGCAAATAATGACATTCTAAATGCAGCATTTCAACAAGGTAATGACAAGCACTGAAATTCGGGACTCGGCTTTGGTATTGACTAAGATCACTAATGGATTAAAAAAAAAATAGCAAATAAAGGCCAAAATAGTTCTTTGTTGGATACCAATTAACTGCTAATCTGTTTGCTCTAATAAGCCACTATTAGAGGAAATGATAAAATTAGCTATGCACATAAGAAACACTTATTGCCTCCATATTACATTTGCCCTGGGACTGGTGCAATTCAGCAAACTTGTTCAATGAAATTGGACCCAAAACAGTTTAAAGTAACATAAGCTTTTATCCCTACTGGCTTGAAACAAGGTTTCTTAAAACTCAAATCCTAAGCATTCAAAGAAAGTGAGAAAATCTGTTTCTTAGAATGATTTTAGAACAGAAAACCTATGAATTACTTTCTGTATCTCGAGTCTATCTAAATCCCTGCTGATGTGGCCTTCCACTTTCAGCGGGATTCCACTGCTCCTGGGCACCAGACAGTCTTGTTAATACTGGCAAATCCTTTCGGTCACTGGTCGGTGCTGCTGGAGCTTTGATTGGCAAGGTAATAAAAGTGTTAATGAGTCTAAGCTGTACAGTCAGGGATCAATAGCTGCCAATAACAAAAACAATAGTGATACTTAAGTTTACAAAATTCCCTCAAACCAACTATTTCACATCAAAATAGAAGCATTCCATTTTATGTGATTTTTTTTTTTTATTCAGACTTTGACAAAACTGTTTCTAGGCATTGTATAGAAGCACAACCGTATCCACAATGTATATTGCTCACTCACTCAGGCCTGCTGGCTGACTGTAGCTGACCCTTCACAGTCCTGGGGATAATAGGATGGTCTTTGCTGGGAAACATTACATTGGGAACAGAACTTTATAGCTTGCCTGTCCAACTCAACTTTATACATTTTTACTTAGCCTCAGATTCCACATCTGCCAAAGGACACTAATTTTCTTGCAAAGCATTCAGTGGGCTAAATGGTATGAAATATGCAAAAGGAAAACAGTCTCTTAAATATAAGAGACATTTTAGGAATGATGTATAGGAGTAGCCGTACATATGTGCTACAATTAAACAAAATTTAAACAAAGGGTTTCTATTGTTATTCTGGTGTTCATTTTCATTTGGGGTATCAAATTGTTCTGATTGCTACCTGGTTTTGTGAGAAATGGATGAATATTCACAATTTGTGATACTTTGTTTTGTTTTGGGTTTTTTTTTTTTGTGGTGGTGGTGCTTTTGTTTGGTTTGGTCTGGTTTAGTTTGTTTTAGTTTGGTTTGGTTTGGTTTGGTTTGGTTTGGTTTGGTTTGGTTTGGTTTGGTTTGGTTTGGTTTGGTTTTGATGTTTGCATGTTTGTGACAGGATCTCATTATACAGTGTTAGTTGTCCTGAAGTTCATTATAAAACAAACTGGCCTCAAACTCCCAGGAATTTTCATTTGTTGATAGTTCTATCTTGATTTCTTTTTAAAATCCCTCTGAATCAATTAACGTTTGTTTCATAACAAAGTATCTCTAAAATTAGTTGCATGAATATAGGCATTACTGTCACTCATATTCTTATGAGTCCCCCAGATATACTTCTGGTCTGGGCCAGCACAATTGGGGGGTGGTGCAGGAGATAAGGTGATCTTTCCAGGTCTAGGAGTTAACTTGTCATGGGGAGGAGGTCACAGAGATTATTGAACCCCTGTGATTCACTATCTTACAGGCTAGTCCAGGTCTTTATGCATGTTGTAGTCACCAGGCACCCAGGAACAGCATGAAAGGCAAGAGACTTTAGGAATCACTTGCCAATCAGTTTCTGTCACATTTGCCAGCATCTTCTTTACCTGAGTAAGAACAAATCATCCTGGCCTGAGGAATCATCAGAGGGAATCATTGTCACAGAAGTACATTACTGAGGTAATCTCCTCAACAGAAGAATGCTCTCAAGTCATTTGTACTTAGAGATCAACCAGAAACACATGGAGGCCCAAAGAAAGGGTCCAGCCAGCCAGATGTGCTTGCTACCAAATCTGGCAACACGAGTCTCATCTCTGGACCTAATGGGAGTCAAGAACCACTCCTTCAAGCTATCCTCCAGCCTCCATAATCACATCCCATAGCATGTTCATGCAATAATGTGTGCACACGCAAAAGCAAATAAAATATGACTTCTGAAAAATGGAAAAGAAAAGTAGATTTTCCTATAGAACAATAGTTCTTAAAAAATAATGCAGTCAGGGTTAAATATATCAAAAGCTATAAACGTGTTCTATTTTATATTTCCACTGAGTGTCTGATTAGCTTTAAATTATAGAGCATGCTGAGAAATAGGCTTGAAACAAATAGACTGATTATACCACATGTGACCTTTTGGTTGGAAGCTCTGATCTGTGGGAAAATGTTATTTTTATCACTCCAGTTGGGAAAGCGTGGCATTTCTTCTGCTATAGTTGTTTTTCACTGAAATAAATTGTTCTTCAGTTAATTATACTTTTCAGTTTCAGAAAGAAACCGATGCATCTTAGTATCTGACTTGTTCATATTTCTGTGTCTCGTATAGTCTCTTTATTTGTCAACTTAATTCCTCATGATATGATCTCAGAACAAAGAAATCCCTTTAAAAATGACGAAGGAGGCAGAAGAATTGTCTTAGCTCAGGCTGTCATAACAGAATATCATAGACCAAGGAATGAAGCGGGGAGACGGCTTAAAAATCAAAAATTTATTTTCTCACAGATCTGGAGCCTAGGAATCCAAAGATCAAGATCCTACCTGGTTTGATTTGTGGAAAGGATTGTTTTCCTTGCCTCTGGCCAGTCAATTTCTCACTCTGTGCCTACAACAGATAGAGATGGAACTGCACCATATCTCTTCTGCAAAGTACCTAAAATATATTGTATTGTCATGTGGTAGCCCCAGAATTACAACCTCCCTTACTGGATTCATATGCTGAGGGCATCTGAGTCCAATCTGACTGGTGTTGAAGACGTGGTCTTCAAGACTAGGGGTGTGATATACAAATTTGTTGACGACGCCAAGATAATTCAGTCCTTGGCTAGACTTCTGAAAAGTGAAGAACAAATGCATATATCTTTATAGACTTAAACGCTTCAGTTAAGGCTCACTTCCTCTGTCTAATGTGTGGAACTTCTCGAATTCTCCATGTACCGCTGACTAAACACAATACAGCTGAAAGAAGCAAAAAAGGTAAAACTGAGAAATATTCTCTGAGGCACGTGGGATGGGCCTTACTGTGTAGGAGGCATGACCTGAAATAGAAGCTAGAAAATCTTGTCAAAAAACATGTGAAGAATACCTAGGTCCTTATTGCTTATAATGAACAAAAACATAAATATCTTTACTGAACTACTTCCTGTGAAACTTTCTACTGATTTTCATATATAACTATAGTTTTACCAAGAATAATCTAAGGGACAAACATAAAATTTGACTCTTAATACATCTTTTGAAAAAATATAATGTGTTATTTAAAGTTGTTTAAAAGTCTGAAAAGTAAAGGTTTGGTTTTATAAGCAGTCACTTGAGCAACATAGAATAAATGTAACTAAAAATGAGTAAAGACGTTTTTCTTTACTAAAATGTCACATCATCATGAAGAACTATTTACAGAATTATCAGCAAATATTTTAAGAATTATCAAAGTTCCTGTCTTCATCAATACCCTATTTCCTATGACCACAGAGGAGTCTGAGTATAATCTTTCATTTATTATTGCTCTTGGAAGCTCTAACTTGTGGCTTACTGTTGAATTTCAAAAAGGCATTGAAAACCTAGGAATAATCTGTCTGACGTAAGAAAATACTAAATGCCATTATGTTCATTGAATCTATATTGAACTATAAAGAAATAGTTTTATTTAAACTGCTTGGCAATATAAGTTAAACAATGTGTTCTTACACATTGTTCTCTCTTGGTAAACTTTCCCTTTCACAAATCAGAAGGTGCTATGTTATTCACAGTTAGCAGCTACTTAGAAATTTTATCTCAAGTTCTTGGACTTCCGACCTCTCTACTGTGACCATTTTCTTTCTTGAAGGAGATTATAACTTTAACTAAATTTTATCTGAAATTTCATATTTTGTTCACACAAAAACTATTTTTCTGACACTCTGCAAACAACGAATTGTTCAGTACAAAATCTTGGTTAACAGATATTTTCTTTCATATTCTAATTGAATATATAATATATAATATTTCTAAATTAAAGGAAAAATGATTCAAGTATATTACTTTGTTTTTCCACAAAATAAAATTGCTTGTATGTTCAAATACACACATAACTGCATGCGTGTATACATATATATGGAGATGGACACATGTATAGATTGGTGATAGATAGATAGATAGATAGATAGATAGATAGATATAATATGATAGCATGTATGTTATTATTGTTGTTTTTTGAAATGTACCTGCAGTCTCATTCTTATAGTAGGCTCGTCTAGAATTCACCCAGGCTAGCCTGGGTCTGGCAGCAATTTTTCTGTTATAGTTTCCTCAGTGATGATGTGCTTATAGGTGTGAGCCATCAAACATACATTTTGCTCATATTCATGAAAAAAAAGTATGGACTTAGTGCTGTAGAGGGAAAGAAGGGTATTTCAGAGGATTATAGCGTTGTCCTAAAGTTTTAAGTATATGGGTACTGTCTTAGTCAGGGTTTCCACTGCTGCACAAAACATCATGACCAAGAAACAAGTTGGGAAGGAATGGGTTTATTCAGCTTAAACTTTCACATTACTGCTCATTACCAATAGAAATAAGGACAAGAGATCACACAGAGCAGGAACCTGGAGGCAGGAGCTGATGCAGAGGCCATGGATGGGTGCTGCTTACTAGCCTGTTTCCCCTGGCTTGATCAGCTTCTTATTGGACTGAACACAGGATTTCCAGTGAAGGAGCTAGAGAAAGGATCCAAGGAGCTGAAGGGGTTTACAGCCTTTTAGGAGGAACAACACTATAAACTAACTAGTACCCTCAGAGCTCCTAGTAACCACCAACCAAAGAGTACACATGGTGGGACTCATGGCTCCAGGTGCACGTGTAGCAGAGGATGTCCTAGTCGGTCATCAATGGGAGGAAAGGCCCTTCCTTGGTCCTCTGAAGGCTCTATACCCAAGTATAGGAGAATGCCAGGGCCAGGAAGCAGGAGAGGGTGGGTTGGTGAGCAGGGGGAGGGGTCAGAAACAGGGTTTTTTGTTTTTGTTTTGTTTTTGTATTTTGTTTTTGTTTTTGTTTTGGAGGGGAAACTGGAAATGTAAATAAAGAAAATATCTAATAAATAAAAAAATAAAAAATAGAATCCAGGACCACCAGCCCAGGAATGGCACCACCCACAATGGGCTGGGCCCTCCCACCCTTGATCAGTAATTGGGATTGATCCTTACAGCTGGATCTCATGGAGGCATTTCCTCAAGGGAGGCCTCTTTCTCTGTGATACTCCAGCTTGTGTCAAGCTGATACACAAAACCAGCCAGTACAGGTACTTTCCACTTTCTTTTCTAGTAAATTCAGAAAACAATAAAAGCAAATGAACAAGGGCTATTGCTTAAAGTTGAAGCACTTTTCTAGCACACAGGAGACCCCAGATTCAAGAGATTTAATTTCCCAGTACCACAAATAAGTCAGTCAAAAATTCACCAGGGATTTCATCAGCAAAAAATATGGCATATTAGCTAATAATAAATAAAGAAATAATTACCTGCAAAAAAAAATCAATACTTTTTCTTCTTCTACTTTCAGAAATATACTTTTAGCCTTCTATCAGTTAAAAGTAGAAGGCACGGGTAGTCCAGCTTTTATTACACTTTCCCTAAATTCCATCCACGCCTCAGAAGCATGCCCACCTGTCCACACTTCCTCAAATAAGTGTTTGTCACATCAAAAGATCTTAGGTCCAAGAATCAACATCGTCACAATTCAATACAGGGAGTCAGTGGAGCTTTGCTTTTGGGAAACCCTATGCTTGACTATCTGACAAAGCACCATCCACATCTCCCATCTGTTTGGATAACAAAACAATGAATGGACCAGAAGAGAACTTAACCCTGCACATTTGCTCAGAACAAGCCGTAAAGAAAAGGTACCTTTAAAAGGAAGTCTATATAACTGAATTTCATGGGAAACAAGAATATATTCTTTTTTTATGAGAATTCTTGTGCCTTGGAGCCTGGTTGTGAGACGCCACGTTTCAACTCTCTGAACTCCTTTTTCCCAAAATAAAATTTTTTTTAAAAAGATGGATTGCTCTCTGAAATAACAAAATTCAAATGGCTAGCAGATTGAGCTCTGATACCTTTGCTCCTCCGGTTTCTGAAAAATTTGCAATGCAAAAATCCGTTCAAGAGTCCTTTGGCTATACTAACGTTTATGTGTGTTGTGCCAAATAAAAGAGCTATTTGTGTGTGTTTAAAGGAGAGTATTCCTCCCTCTGTATGTGCACACCTGGGCTCGTGTCCCTTGAGGAGATGCCTCAGCAGCACCAGTATAACAAGACAATAACAGCAGCATAATAGAGATTTATAGTGATTGTCCAGAAGTCAACAGGGGATGGCTCACACAGTAAGCGGAACCATAACAAGTGTCAGTTTTTTCAAGCAGAAAACAAAAGCAGAGCCGTTTGATGCAAGCTAATGTTTGAACCACAAAGCCACACTGAATCTGCAGGCTAATCATGGTATGCCTTCCTCCTGACATAAAAATACTGAGGGGAAAAACTCATAAAATATTAAACTGCAAACTCTACAATCCAAATTACCTGGGAAACGTTCATTTTGTAATGAAAATACCAATTTTTTTCTTTTATTGCTAAAGATGCTTCTTAAGGGGTCCAAACTAGGTCGCAGATGTGTTTTTCACAGTAATAAGGGAAGCATACCTCCCCATGTAGAAGTCTGGTTTTGATCTTTATTGAATTAGCAGGAAATATAGTAAATTCAGTACGACCTACATGTTTAGATTGGGGTCCATTAGCCGGTGAGGGCAGCTAAAAGAAAAGGCTATATCCTGTGATTAGGCAGTGGCAAAAGAAAGCGAGCTGAGAGTTTTAAAGTGGAGACAGAGACAAAGAGGGAGAGAGGAGATGGAGATGAGGAGATAAGATGCAACCTATAGGAGAGGAAGATGTACCGGATGCATGTGGCGTGAAATAGCCACAGGTTGTTGTGAATATCATAGAAGAGCAATAGAGTAATGTAGGGCAATTTGTCCAATCTAGATGGGCAGCTTGTATCAATATCAATTGAGTTTTGAGTTCTTTGTGTGGGCATTTTGGGGACTGAGAATTTACTGGTATAAATCTGACTGATATATTACAAAGAAAACCTCTAGAGTTTTCTTTTATATGGGGCTGGGGTTTAGAGCGAGTCATGGCAGACTAGCAGCTGAGGAGCGCAGGCTGTCGAGAGTGCGCCCCCAGCCAACCACAGGATGTTGGGCAGATTGCTAATTGGAGATTGTCATGGAGGTGGGGAGACTGACCAGGCCAGAGAGTAGCCGGAGATGACATGGATTGTTTTGTAGTAATTACATGCTACATACATGTAGGCTCTAAATGGCAACTGCCCCTTTTGCTAGGTATAATCGCATTCCCTGTGTTCCTATAATCTTTCTTCTCCTATTCCTTTACTGATATGTGAAGTCATTGCTTTCCTGACCTCTCCTAGCATTTGAGTCTTGATCTTCAATGCATGTTGAGTGAGCCCTTCTCTCTTATCTCTAGTTTATCATCTAGGACTTACTCCTAGAAAAATCTGAAAAACATGCAAGATTGTAATCATTTTGATGTAAAGAACCTGAAGCTTAGAAATTTGAAAATTACTGTTTAGAGACTGTTAGGAGACTCACCGGTGATAGTGGCCCACTCCTTTAATCCCAGGCCTCAGGGGCCAAAGGCACATGGATCTTTTGAGGTCAAGGATAGCCTAGTCTACAGAGTTCCAGGACAGCCAAGGCTACACAAAGAAGCACCATCTCAAAACAAACCAAAACAAACAAACAAAAAACAAAACAAAACAAACAAACAAACAAAAACACAAACAAAGAAGCAAACCAAACCAAAAAAGAAGAAATGCCCTTGGCTTCTGTTAGTGAGAATGGTACACAAAATTGACAAACTACAATGTCCCCTTCCCTGTCTGTAAGATATGCTGTGGAGATCTTTGGCTCAGAACTTGAGGGAGTGGTCAATCAGTGACTATTCTAACTTGATCTCTATCCCTACGCCACAAGAGAGAACCCATGACAAACAATGCCTGGATCGCCATGAACTGAGAGCTGGATGACCCTATGGTAGAACCAAACACAAATGGCAAAAAAAAAAAAAAATCAATTAAATAATTCTTAATATTCTTTTATAATCATAGATCAGTGCATAGTCCAACTGTCATCAGAGAGGCTTCCTTAAGCAGCCAATAAGGGCAGATGCCAAAAATTAGACAGATCTCAGCAAACCCAGCTGAAGAGGATTACAGGCGCTATAATGGTGGAGGACACCAGGAGAACATGGCCTACAGAATCAACTAAACAGGACTCGTAGGTGGTCACAGAGACTGAAGTGGCATTCATGGAGCCTGAATGTTTCTGTACTAGGTCTTCTGCATACAAATTGTGGTTCTTCAGCTGAGTGTTCTTGTGGATCTCATAACTGTGGGAATAGAGTTGAGTCTGACTCTCTTTGCCTGCTCCTGGGACTCTTTTCTTCCTACGGGGTTCCATCCTCCAGCCTTGATATGAGGGTATGTGCCTAGTTTTATTGTAAATTGGTACGCTGTCTTCAGTTGATATCCTTGGAAGTTGGCAGCCCACACCAGCATAGTTTTCCCTATAATAATCTCTGTTTTCTCATTGCTACAGCAATTGGGTTTGATAGTAACAAAGCCCTTTCCAATTCCCGGTTTCTAGATGAATCTCAAATTAAGAGAAAGGACTCTCCTCCTCCCTAGTCCTTCTGATCTCGAGAGAGCGTATTTAGGAGAAAACAGATTCACATCAACCTTCTGGTTATTTAGTAGCCCTTGAAAGTGGGAAGTTATTTTCATAGATATTTTCTAAGAAGGTAAGTGTATTTCCTCATCTAATATATTTATGTTCTAAAAGACTGTCCCCAACACGTCTGAGTGGCTGAGGTGTCGATGGTGAATCAAAGACATTCTAAAGGTGGCTCCCTGACAACCAGGATGATGCTTATTGCTTATTGACTTTCTACTAGAGTTTCTGCTAAGCATTTCACATGCTTTATCTTATTTAATTCCTGGTGCTATTTTATAAACACAGGAGTCACTCATTCTTAATTCACCCTTTCCGATCCCTCTCAAATGTCTTTGCCAGAAGAAAGTTTAAGCACTGAGTCTCTGCAATGGGGAAATACAATCCTATGAAAGGTCATCTTATAGCATAGAACAACTAAGCATGAAACAATAGTAAGTACTTGTGGATCCTAAGAACTTCTATCAGTCCATCCTATCACTGTTAAATATCTTGCAGACTCTAGCCATTCATATTTCTGTCTATACAAACTATTTTCTTCTTGCTTTGTACACACAAAAAATAATTGTAAAAAAAAAAGTAAGTACTGATATAAAACCAAAAAAAATTCTCTTACGTATAACTCATTTCTATATGCATGTATTTATAGTCAATAATTGATGATAAGATTACTGAGGGTCATGAGGAAACAGTTAAAAATCAATGCTCTAATGAACTTAATGTTTCTTTTTTAAAATCACTGAAAGTATAAAAGTATAGCCTTACTTTCATTACCAATTTTTTCTTTTTTTTTAATTTTTTTTTATTTTATTTCACCCAGTTCCCTCTCTCTATCCACTTCCAATGACTATTTTGTTTCCCCTTCTGTGTGAGATTCAAGCATCCTCCCTTGGGCCTTCCTTATTACTTAATTTATTTGTTTCTGTGAATTGTAGCATGGCCATCCTATACTTTAAGACTAACGTCCACTTATAAGTGAGTATATACCATACATGTCTTTCTGGGTGTGAGTTTCCTCATGCAAGATGATATTTTCTAGTTCCATCCATTTGCCTGCAAATTTCATGATGTTCTTGTTTTTAGTTGATGAGTAGTATTCCACTGTATAGATACACCACATTTCCTTTATCCATTCTTTAGTTGAGGGACATTTAGGTTGTTTCCAGCTTCTGGCTATTATGAATAAAGCTGCTGTGAACATAGTTGAGCAAGTGTCCTTGTGATATAGTGGGGCATCTTTTGGGTATATGCCCAGGAGTGGTATAGCTGGGTTGTTGGGTAGAACTATGAAGTGGAAACTTAAGGGTTCTTTGGAAAGTCAGTTATCCTGGATGGTGTTTTGCTGGGGCAAACATGTGAAGGAACATTTCACTGAAAGAGACACAGGTGAAAAGATGTTTTGCTAGAGCAAGTACATGAAAGGATACATAATGAAGGATTCTTCACTAACGACACACATGTATTGGTCCACCTTACATGTGTTGTTGAGCTATATTTGTCAGGACTCCATAGAAATGAACCAAAAACTTCTTGTAGTGTGCTGTGGCTTCTTGCCACATCAGCAGACTGGGCCTGATTGGCAGAATGATGTCAGCTGAGACAGACTCACTTGCTGAGGCAAGACACAAAGGAGGCAAGACCCCGTGGAGGACATGTAATGTTTGAAGGGAGTATAAATAGGAACCAACAGACTGTGAAAGAAGTTTGAGGCTTGCTGGCAGAGCTAGCTGTACAACACTTGTTGGTCTCATGTCTTCACTGATCTTCACTTCCCTGACAGAGGCACAGGCAAGAACTTCTCCTGGCGTTCCTGTTTGCTCTGGTCCCTTCTGCTGACTTGTGCTGATTAGGCTGAGGCCTGGTTGTTCTTTCTAGGTTGTACCACCCCTGCTCTACAGAACTACACTGCTGGTATATCCATGAAGTGTTTGCCAGTGAATCTAGCTGCCACTGCTGACCTGTGAACTAAACTGCTGACTTCCTGACAATGCAGATGGGATTTACTCCAAAGAATTTCTAAAAAGGTCCACTTCCCCTGTATCTTTTCTTTTGCACAACCTCTGGAGGGTGATAGGCTACAAAGAAGTTAAAACATTTAAGAACTATCATTAAAAGTAGGCTTTGAAAAAATTAAAGTTACAGACTATTCTCAATTTTCTGAGAAACCACGCCTTTAATCCCAGCACTTGGGAGGCAGAGGCAGGAGGATTTCTGAGTTCAAGGCCAGCATGGTCTACAGAGTGAGTTCCAAGCCAGCCAGGGCTACTCAGAGAAACTCTGTCTCGAAAAACCAAAAGAAAAAAAAAAGAAAATTAAATCCAAGATATTTCACTATATTTTATTATACTAAATATTGTGTTACTAAGTAACATTCATAGTTCCAGGTTAGATAAATTAATATGATTTTTACATTAAATCTGTACAATTTGTTTCTCAAGAGTATTCACTACTTATAGTACCCTAAAAAAAGAAGAAAGAAACTCAGATTCTCACAGACAATTTAAATCATCAAGAAATGTTACAGTCTATAGTTAACTATATTTCCTGCTTTAAAGAAGACTTATAATCAACTATGCGCTATTACACCCCTCCATAATACTGTGAACACTATTCAGACTATTGGCAGATGCCCATGAATACCAGAGAAGCTGAATTGACTGATAATATTTCAGTGCTTCTTGGGATAAGCACATGAGTGGTAAAATCATAAATTTTATAATAATTAAAATGGGGAAATGATAGATGGTGTCATTGTATTTTAATTTAAAAAAAAATAAAAAGGGGAAGAAACTCATTGCTCTTAAACTTCTAAGAATACTCCCAACTGAGGCATACTTTAGTTGTCTTCCATCAATTGGAGAACACTCAAATAATCTAAATATCCAATGACAAATGGTAAAATCAATTCTAAAAGGCTGAGTGTTGCCTCAGATAAAGCAGTAGATAGATAGATAGATAGATAGATAGATAGATAGATAGATAGATAG
>JADRCD010112774.1:0-11724 GCA_019843815.1 Montemys delectorum
TAGCTTCCTTGATCTTCACAGTCAAGGAGAACATGGACCATGGGTCTCCACATGGCTTCTGGCAAGAGCACAGACCATGAACATGACTCCTAGTTACACTACAACCACAAACCCGGTCAAGGCCCTTGGAGGCAGCTTGGACCGTGGACGTCATTATGGCCTCATCAGTGCAGGCCAGCAGCACTAATATGGTTCCCCCACCCAGCAGCAGCATGGCCCATGGACACCAACATAGCCTCACAGCTGCACAGACCGTGGGCACCCACACAGCCCTCAGTGGCAATATAAGCCATGGCTGCAGTAGGGCCATGGACCCAGGTTTGACCCTCTGAAGCAGTGTGGTCTCAGACATCATCATTTCCTCAGGTGGCAGTGCAGGCCATTCAAATGAGAATGGACCCATGGAGCAGCACGACCCACGGACACCAACAGGGGCCCAGGTGTCATGGCAGACCATGGGCATCTGCATAAACCTCAGCAGTAACATGGACCACAGACAGCAACATGGCTCCCAGTGGCTCCATGGTCTACAGACATCAAAGTGCCCTCAGACAGCAGCACAGACCCCAGACATCTGCACGGCCCCAGTGGCAACAGGCCAAAAAGACATCAATAGTCCTGCAGCTGGTAGCTTCCACCCCACGTGTGGCCTGGAGGGTGCTTTCTGATCTGTTAATCTGCTGGTTAGCTGCTGGAGTCAGATGATGATTCTCCATTTTAGTTTATTAATGAGAAAATGAATGTGTAGATGATGAGCCAGAAAAGGGGTCCATGAGCAGCTCAGCAATGCAAGACCTCCAATTTTGTGAATCCAAGTCTGCTGTTCTTCATTCCTTCCCACTTCCCCTTCATTTATTGTCACCCATCCACACATTCAGTTATACATTAGTTTACTTGATCATCAGAATGCCAAATTTATGCTGGCTTCTGTGCCCGGTATTTACCAAGAGCACCAGTTGAGTGCTGGGACAGTAAGTACTTGCACTTGGTGGAGGCCAGGTCTTGGCAACTGACAAAGGTATCAGGAAATGCTTTATCCCACGGACACTTGTACAGCTTAATTCAAGTTCCCTCCCTTGAGCCTGGAGCATGCTTGAGCCTAGAGTATGCCTTGTTAGAGTGGCATGCAGTGTTTGCATGGGATCATAACAAGGTCTGCACTTAATTCTCAGCAAATATTGACTGAGGTCCCACAGAGAGCTCTCAGAGCTCAATTAGGGTGGGGTGCCGTATAGCTAATAATGGAATTTGTACACCTAATTGCTCAAGGTAGACTCGTGAAGCTTTATCTTATTTAACTATTATTTATAGAGTGACTGCATGGTAGTAAGACATCTCACTGATAGGAGGGGGAGGCCATGCTCTGCAATTGACTCGTGGGTGAGCATGGGCCCAGCATCTTGTCTCCAGGCTTGGGAGTTGTAGGGAAGGCTTGAAGCATCCCCCATTTTCACAGAATAAACCAAGAAAGACTGTTGTCATGGAGAGTGGCAAGTACTGGCCATATTCTGAGGCAGACTAGGGCAGTGTTGGTGTCATAATTAGAAAGCTTGTAGCCCCAAATCCAAGTTGGCAATGAGTTATGAGAGGAGGCTGCTGGGGATGAGTGAGAATTGAAAAAACTTCAACTTTGGTTTCTGAAATAGAGAAAGGGCCAGGGCAGGTTTTGGGGCTATTGGAATCATGCTCTGTATTATAAGACAGAGGAAAGAAAGCTGTTCTTCAGCAGAAAGAAAACACTTCCTTGGCTAAGTGGCTGAGGTGAGACTTTCATTCATGTTCTGATACCCAGGCTTAGGAAGGTCAGAAGAACCATGGTAGACTCCAGACTCGTTCAGACTGAGAGGCTTACTAGTTATTTTTTCTATTGCTGTAATAAAACATCATAACCAAGGTAACTTCTAGTAGAAAGTATTTATTTGGGTTTACAGGTCCAGAGGATTAGAGTCCACAATAGCTGAGCAGATATAGCAGGTACAGTGACTGGAACGCCAGCCAGTGGGGAACACCCATCTTAAATTCCAGGCAGAAAAGAAAGAAAACTCAAAATGGCACAAATCTTTAAGTTCTTAAAACTGGCCCCCAATGGCACACTTCCCCCAGCAAGGCTACACCTTCTATGCCTCTTCAAACAGTGCCACCCCCTGGAGACCAAGTATTCAAATACCAGAGCTCTATAGAGAATATTTCATCCAAACAACCATGGGGAATTGCCAAGCGCTTGTCTTCTGAGAGATGTTCTTTCCAGTACTGCTTGGATAAATCTAGGCTGACCTCTGTCTCCCTAGAACCTTCTGTAAAGGGAACACACCACAGGGGCATGCCTTAGGCAGATCGCTGAGCTGATTAAATTCCAATTAAGCAAGCCTGAGTGTAAGTGGACTTTGGTCTGTCCTTTAGCTCTATGACTCAGTACATTTTAACACAAGTTTCAATATCCTCGGTTGTAAAATGACACCATGATAGCAAATGTCTCGTGGTTGTAGTTGGAGGGACTAATTGAGGTAATAAATGCAAAAATTTAGCATCCTTCCTGGCATGGAGGAAGTATTCAATAAACCTCAGTGGTTAATATCATTTCCTTCAATTGCAGTTCTGGGGGTGGGTGGTGGTGGTTATGTCACAGAGGACTATTGGACAGCTCTTTGTTTGATTGAGATGTGGCATCAGCTTTCTCTGGATTCTGCTACGTCCTTGCTGAGAACATCTAGGAAAACTGGCCTATAACACTGGACCTGGGGGAATCCCCACTAGTTTGGTCAATTTCTCTCCCACAGTTATGGAGTGACACTCCATAAGCACTTAGCCCTCTATAAGCTGGCTGCAGACATTATTTGTGGACACCATCTTTTCTTCTCCTTTTCTTCTTTTTACTTCCCCTCTCTGTTTCTGTCTCGTTTTCACTGTCTCTGCCTCTACTTCTGTATCTCTGTCTCTCTTTCTGTCTATCTCTTTCTCTCTGTCTCTGTCTCCCCCTCTCTCTTTTTTCTCTTGGACAAAACTCAATATATTCTAGATAAGCACTCTACCACTGACCTACAGTTTTTAACTGTATATTTTTTATTTTGTAACAGGGCCTCCTTAAGTTGGACAGGCTGACCTTGAACTCAAGATATAGTCTAGGCATTAAAGTTGTGATCCTCTCTCAGCTTCTCCAGTAGCTGGGATGGCTGTCCTGTGCCAAACCTGGCCAATTGTCTTATGAATTACCACTATATAATGTACAATGAAAGCCTATGTTAAGAAGCATTGGTCAATCATTAACCAATAGCTGTGTTTTCATACTCTGTTTACTGTCTGTTTATGTGTGTAATGACTACTCAGACATTTCAAAGAGACATCATAGAACATGAAGGCTGTTGGGTCAGGCAGTTTTATATAGGGTTTGTCTGTGGGCTCACCTGCTAGGGGAATACGAAGGTAGGGAGGCAGGAATGGGTGGGTTGGTGGGGGCACACCCTCATAGAAGCAGGAGGAGGGGCAATAAGATAGGGGGGTTTGAGGGGGAATCGAGAAAGGGGATAACATTTGAAATGTAAATAGATAAAATATTCAAAAAAGAAAAGAAAAGAAAGAAAGGAAGGAAGGAAGGAAGGAAGGAAGGAAGGAAGGAAGGAAGGAAGAACAAGAAAGAAAGGCAGGTGAATAAGAGCGTCAGTAGCAGCTGGGCCACACTCTGTGACTATGACCTTCTAGGGACAAGAACCCTGCCTACTAGGTTAGCTTACCCATGTCTTGATGAGATGTCATACCTCAGCCAAGGTCACTGGTGCTCAGTAGTTAAGGCCAAGGGAAACACATAAGGTCCTATCTGGTTTCTTAAAATGAAACTTCTTCATGAAACCACATATATGCAGAACTGGTGCATTCCTGGGGCTGATCTCTGTTTAAGGAGACTCTTCTGTCCCTTGGAAGGCAGGGCCTGTGGGAACCCAGGCCATGAGGTATAATGGGAACATCTATGAACTGTGACATGATTTGCAGCTTCTGCTAGGAGGCATCCTGTATTTCTAGACAAGAGACAATGAATGGGTTGTCACCTCCCATGTTGTCCTTCCTGGCCCCTGATATCACTTTGACAGGCTTCAGTTTGAAGAGCTTGTATTTTAAGAGAATGGGAAGAAATAGCCAGCTGTATCTGTGGAATGGCCAGACTAATCCATCTTTAGAAGATGGAGAGGCAAGAATCCTGAAGACTCTGGTCCACAAACAGTCCAGTGCCCACAAGGGAATGTTAGCCCCAGGGCTATTAAGCTTAGAGCTAGACAAGAATTCCTCCCATGTACCAGCCAGCACAGACATTTGTTTATGCTTGGAAGTTTTAGACTCCAGGGTATAAGATGCAGATATGTCCCATCTGTGGCCAACTAGTTTTGAAGGTCAACTCTGAGCATGTAGACTGGTGAGTAAAAGCTGCTTTACTTGAGGTCTGGGAAAGAGATGCAAGATACTATGAGTGAAGGAATGACTTGGTATGATCTGTGGATCTCTGAGTATTCTTTTAGGAAAGCTTGGCTTTGAGGCACTGTGCAGTAAGGGACTGAGGTGGGGTCTCTCCATCAAACCTCCAAGCCTGGATTCTGAAAGCTCTGGCTTTCCAAGGGACAGGAAAAGAAGAGTTGGCAGTATCATTGGACACTAAAGGATGCATCAGGTTGTAATGTTTTCATACTCAGAACACAGCTTTAGAAAACGGGTTCAGTGAAGCAAGAGAAACCTGGAGTTCACGGAGGGCTGTTGAGAAGAACAGATGTGTCCCTGAGGGGGTGAGAACTCTGACCCTCCCTCTTCCTGCTCATTTACATGAGTGACTAGGTGGCCACTCTCTTACAAAAGGAGTCCACAGCTCTGGTCACAAACACTGAATGAAAACAGTAGCTGTTTCTGCTGGTTGAACAGAAATCAAAAGCTTGCATGCATGAGCGAGCCCAAGTCACTTGGGAACCTGTCATTAGTTGATCTATTCACTCCATACACATAGATTAGATATTACTGATGATAGAGAGGTTAAGGGCCTGTGTTGTGGGAAGGCCAGAGCATGTCTCTCTGATGTGGTCTCTGGTCCTGAGGCAGGCAGGTTGGCAAAGTAACTAGGAAACGCTGAAATCTGAAGAACATACATGTTTTTTTTTTTTCCCAATTGTTGCACTCTTGGGATGAAGGCATTTTATTGTATTGGATTAACTTCATGGTTGAAATTGCTTCCAGCCAGAAGCAGCTGGTACTCCCAGCCAAATAGAACCCACATGGAGGAAGCCAGATCCACTGCCTTGGAGACTGGACAGAGTGTGCAGCGAGGCTTGGCAGCTGAGAACTCTAGAGTGAAAGAATCCAGAGCCACAGTCTAGTCCTGGGGGCACTTTGGTGATAAGTTGTGGAGGGAACAGGGTAGGAAGAAGCCTATTGGCTGGTGTGATAAGTGGGTTTTCTGAACTGCCTAGGACATCCTAAGCATTGGCATAGAAGCAAAGGCACAGATGGGCCTCCTCGACTCCCAACAGAGACGACAGGCAATCATCAAAAACTAGGAGGCAACAAGGGACTGGTCCTACCAGTCATCTACTAAATACAACTGTCTGCTATTGCTGCATGCTAGGATAAGCACTTTGCACGCATTATCTCAGTTAATTCTTCCCAGGATTCTGAGAAGCACCTATGTTTCACTATCCCCCCTTTGTAGGTGGAGAAACTGGAGGACGTGCGAGCTTGCAAGAGCAGAGGCAGAGACCTCCATCCTATGTCTGTGGATTCAAGAAGTTATGCAGAACCTGGGTGCTTTCTGTCTAAGTTCCACCTGTCACCTTACCACCTACACAGTAGAGGGAGAAAGGGATGCGGCAGAGCAAAAAGACTTCAGAACATTAGGGGTTCAGAGTACATATACTTTAGGACATTTCTAGAGACCAGGCTATCACAATCCCCTGAGCCAGTTCTCAACAAGTACGTATATTTGTTTACGATGAATTTGTTTTTGTACCTGTTCTTCCTACTATGTACTGTACTGGAACTGTAGAACATAGGACAAACAGGGCAAAGGGAAAGACTTCTTACCTATAATCTCCAGGGGCCGCCAAGGAGCTGGACATTGAAATCTATCTCATAGGAGGCTCTATTCCTCAGAAGACAAGAACAGGTATCTACTCACCCCAGATAGGGAACTGAAGGATGCTACCAAAGTCCAATTTGGTGAACCTCTGAGTTTTATTGGGCTCACTTACAAAAGAAACGACTCTCTAAAACCATAAACCAGTTCCAATGAAATGAATTGCTGTGGTGTCTCTTCACAGTAATTGAGCACTGACTAGGAGAATATGATTAGGGAAGGAGGGCACTAGTGTGTCTTTATAGTTTCAGGAATTTCTGAAGGCTCCGAATGTACATTTTTAGCTTAATAATCTTCCATGTAGGATAGAAGGTTTCACCACCCTTTGAACATACTGTTGTCTCACCTCTGTTTACATCCTGTGTCTTAAGGACTTTCTGTCTAAAATGGGAGAGTTTAATTGTAAGGGAAGACATTGGACAACAGCTCCTTTGCTCATGGAAATTTGAAAACTATCTCCAGGTTAGATGGCATCTATCAAGTCACAAGAGCACAGAGAACAATCGCAATAAAAATAACGATAAATAACTGAACTGTGTTAAAGTTAGGATCTTTCTTAGTCTGTGTCCTATTGCTGTAAAGAACACTATGACCACGGCAAGTCTTCTTCAGGAAATTGTGACTCGTTTCAGTTTCAGAGGTTTAGTCCATTATTGTCATTGTAGGAAGCCTAGTAATGCACAAACAAACATGGTGCTGAAGAGATGACTGAGAATTCTACATCCAGATCTGTAGGCAATAGGAAGAGAGAAACAATGGGCCTGGCTTGAACATTTGAAACCCTCAAACCCATCCCCAGTAACACACCTACTCCAACAAGGGCCAGCCTCCTAATCCCTGTCAAATAGCACCTAATGACCCAATATTCAAATATATGAGCCTATGGGGACATTCCTATTCAAACTACCACAGTAACTTCTGTTCTTTAGGAGAACTATAATGAATGTGAAAGAGCAAGCCATTGACTGGCAGAAAATATTCATGGTATCATGAATATGTCTGACAGAGGAATTGATATCTGAAATATGTAAAGAATGACTGGGCATGGTGGTATAACTGTCATCTCAGAACTTGGAGGTCAGATATGATGGCATACTAAGTTCCACAGAAGTCTGGATTTCATAGTAAATTCAGGGGCAGCCTGTAGGGAGCAAGTGAAAAATTGAATGAACATGTATTGTTTGGCTTGGGCACAGCTATATCAAAGACCACTGCCTAAGCAGTGTGGTGGCAAAGCTTTCCCTAAGTGAGGCACTGAAGGATGGCAGATTCACAATCAGATATTTCTTGGGTTTGAATGAGAATGTTGAGAGTGTATGGAGAAAATGTCCACCATTGGTTACCCCCACACGCATCCATGTTTATGGCCTAAAGACTGCTCCTCTACCGAGATTACTCCTACTGTGATTAGTTAAACTTGTCTCCTTGTTCATCAGTATACAGTACCTCTAGCTCTTTATTTATCTCTATGTAATAACCTGCCTACTCACATGGAATAAAGACGCTGAGCTCCTGAGGTGTTGTGGCTTCTATATTTGAGAGCCTGGATCCTTTATCAGATCCCAGCTTTTCTGTGTCTATGACTTTGTCTTCTATACCAAGCTGGTATGGTGAGCTTGCGAGTTTTATGTCAACTTGACATAAGCTACAGTCAAAACTTCAATTGAGAAAATGGCCTCCACCAGACTGACCCATGGGAAAGCCTCTGGTGCATTTTATTAAATAGTAATTGATGTGGAAAGACTCAGGCCACTGTGGGCAATGCCACTGGGCAGGTGGCCCTGAGGTGTATAAGAAAGCAGACTGAGCAAGTCATGGTGAGTAACCTTGTAAGAAGCACTCTTCTATGGTCTCTGCTTTAGCTTCTGCTTCTAGCTTTCTGCCTTAAGTTCCTACCTTTACTTCTCTGGATGATGCATTATAAGCTACCGATGAAATAAAACTTTTTTTTCCCAAGTTACTTTTTGTCATAGTGTTTTATCACAGCAGTAGAAACCTTAATTAAGACAAGCAACTTTTCAGTAACTCACTGCCTGTGTCTTCTACAACACTATAAGTAACCGCAAGAAACTCACTGACTTACCAGGAAGGGTATGGATGGATTATTATTATTATTATTATTATTATTATTATTATTATTATATCAAATTAATTATTATTATTAAAATCAAATTCAAAATCAGATAAAACATCAGTGATGATAGAAGTTATAATACATGTTAACTTGGCAGGGCCAGGATAGAGTCTTCCAGGTGCTGGAAATATTCTCTGTCTTGATATGAGTGATGGTCACATTATGGATGTGTATCTTTAAATTTAATTAGTCTGGACACTTGACATACTTACTTGATATATTCTACATCTAAAACAACAAACCACAAAATTCAATCTACCTGGTTCTTTGGCCTCTCGCACATTACACTCTATAGGGACATGCTGACAATTGGTTCTTCACTCCCCAAATGGAACCCCAAATGGAGCCACAGCGTTCCCTGTGGCTATTGATTTAGCACTGTGGCTCACAGCATAAAGTCCTAGATGCTCAACCAGTGCATCAAGAACTCTGTAAGACTAAAGGTGAATCTCAAGGAAGCCTCTTTCCAGCTTGGTACTGTGAGGACACTCTGCTGAGCTTCAGGCTCTTGACTAAGCTTTACAGAAGTGAGGTGAATTAATGTTTACACATTTCATCCTCCTCTCCTTCACACCAAGGGGCTAGGTTATTGGGCCATTTTCTTCAGGATGACTAGGAGCCCTTGGTTTCACTCTCTATCTTCTAGCACTATGGGCTATTTACTTCTTGGTGGTGGAGTACTCTGGATCCAGGATTTATATTGATGCTTCATTCTCTGGCCACTTGTTTTTCCCAGCTTATGAGCTCCCCATATAGGGGAGAGTCAGGATATGGGTTTAGCTATTTTATAGACAATAACATTGAGACCCATAAAAGTGAGCAGCTCATTTGAAGTCTACACAGTTACTTAGTGGTCTCCATGGGATTAAGTCAGGTCCTATGACATCTTCGGTAGGATCATGGCCCCAAATTCCTTTCCAAAATACGTGGAGTGGAATGGATAGAAAACTGGCCAGTTTAAGAAAGCTGGAGCCCCAGCAGTACCATTCTGGTGCTGAAACCCTGGAAACTTCATACAGTGTTACTGATGTTGGAAAGCAGGAATTTGATGTTATGGAATCACTGCATTGACTGACACACACAGAAGGGATGCAGGCACACAGGCTACTTTATTTTTCCTTGAACTTTTTATTGGGGCTATCATCTGGAAGGTCCTGTCTAAGGAGGGGTTTCAATCCCAAGTCAATTATCACCTGTCACTCCTCCCTGAAACCCCCATACTCATCCCAGACAAGAGGTACATCTCATCAGTCTTAGACAGCTCCTAGCCAATCATAATGATAACCAAGACCAACAATCATAAGTGGCTTTTAGTCATGGCTGTCTAGAGAAACAGAACTAATAGAATAAAATATATATATGATTTATACATTATAGTATACATTATATTTATATGTAGTATATTAAATATTATATAGTACATATACATAATTAATAATATATGCACATGATTTTTATATGTGTATGTATATATAAATACATATACATTATATATATATTATATATATATATATAATTTCTTACAGTGTCTTAAAGGTCCATCTATTCCAACAATGGATGTTGGACTGTTGGATTCCCCATCTTTTTTATTCCTTTGTTTTGAGGAGTCTGCATCCTGTCTTACCCCTCCCATCTCAAAGTGGACTAACCCACACCTAGTATCTTGGAAAGTCCAAGAATCCAATGTAAAATCTGTAAGTCTTGATGTCTCAGCTGGTCTTCATTATATCTTGGAATCTCTAAGAAGCAGGTGAAGGAAGAGTCTTACCAGCAGAGTCAGGACAAGCAGGTAAAGAGCAAGAGCTTCCTTCTCCCATGTCCTTTATATAGGTTGCCACTTCAAATGACCCAACCAAGAACAATTTCTCACCAATGCACTCAGGCACTTGGGTTTTAGTTAATACCAGACATAGTCGCATTGACAACCAAGAATAGCCATCACATTTAGGACCTGGAGAAATGAGTCAGCAGTGAAAAGTACCTGCTACTCTTCTAGAAAACCTGAGTTCAGTTGCCAGCACTCATATCAGGTGACTCACAATTGCCTGTGACTCCAGAGATTCTGATGCTCTCTTCTTTCTCTAAATTAAGAAAAATGGGTCTGTCAAGGTTGTTGTTGTCAAGTGGGGGAAGATGACTCTTAAACTGGGACCCAAACGTTTCTGGCACACTCTGATGGGCTGTATTACTCTGAACACTGTCCTTTCTGGGTCTCTACCGGCAGACATTCTGTATTGTTGGCCATGGGTCTGATAGTGGGCATCTGCCTTCTGTCCAATTCTTCTTTGTGGATGTATCACCCCATTTTTGTTATTCCTTTAGTTTGAGGATTCTGGATCCCACCTTACCCTCCCATCTCCAAGTCAACTAACCCACATCTAGTCAACAGCACTTTCCAACTTCTTGGCTACTATGATTGGGTCAGAGATGGACATAGGACTTAGGCTTGGCTAGTGAGGATCAGTCTTGGGACCTCAGGGTTTTGCTATGGTAAAGTGGATAAAGATTGATTGAAAACCACTCCTGGGATAGGGGTTCTTGACCTGAGTTCATGGACAGAATTTTTTTTATATAGTATGTTTCTTGTCTGTGGTACTTAATCTTTATTGTCAGCTTCACTCAGACACAGACACTTTTGGATATGTCTATGATAGTATTTCCGGAGATGAGAACATTATGAGGGCGCTAACTAATCGATGAAGTATTTCCTTGACAGAGTCATAATATGTGGGCATTATTGGGAGGTGGTAAAAAATGGGAGGAGGGCCAAGTTGGAGGACCATGCAACCCATATTTTCTACACCATGAAGTTAATAATCATGGATACATGGGGGTGAATAATGGTAGTTCTGTGAGAGAGGTTCTAGTTTAGATAGAGAATTCAGGAAAGATATTTCTGAGAGGGTGAAATTTAAGATGAGATACAGCCACTGAAGCAAATTCTGGGGAAGGATGTTCTAGGCTTAAGGACTAGTAGTATATGTAAGGTCCTGGGGAAGAACTGAGCTGAAGACTTTGTGGCACAAAAAGTTGAATGTGCCTGAACTACATAAATGAGGGGAAAAGGGACATAAATGAGGAGAAGAGGGAGGGAAAAGACGGAAAGGTAATACACAGCTTACCCCAGGCCTGGTTGCCATGCTATAGAGAGTAAATGTCCCCATTATGATGGAAATTATTTGGAGCATTTTCAAACAAAAGACTTTTAAAGAAATTAGTTGACTTTTTGAAAGATCACCATGTTTGCTGCTTTTCTTGAAGCTGTAACCAAATATATGACAAACAGCTTAGAAGAAGGATTTATTTGGCTCATGTAGGGGATATTCCTGCTTGTCAGCTTGACTATATCTGGAATGAACTACAATTCAGAATTGGAACGCTCACCTATGATCCTGGTTTTGAGGCTGGGAGATACAAATTTCTGACCTGGATCTTGGCACGGAGATCTTGAAGCAAAGTGACTATGAATCCCAGGAGACTAAGGCAA
>JADRCD010112777.1:0-11626 GCA_019843815.1 Montemys delectorum
CCTTCTTAAAAAGGGGAATCAAACACCCACAGAAGGAGTGGCAGAGATTAACTATGGAGCAGAGACGGAAGGAAGGACAAGCATATAGCTATCTCCTAAGAGGCTCTGACAATACCTGACTAATACAGATGTAGAGGCTCACAGCCATTCATTGAACTGAGTACACTGTCCCCAATGAAGGAGTTAGAGAAAGGTTCTATGGAGCTGAAGGGTTTGCAGCCCCTTAGGACGAACAACAATTACTAACTAGTACCCTCCGAGCTCCCAGGGACCCAACCATCAATCAAGGACTATACAGGGTGGGACTGAATGTACTGGCAGCATGTGTATAGTAGAGGATTGCAAATTCGATCATCAATAGGAGTAAAGGACCTCGGCCTTGTGAAGGTTTTGTGCCCCAGTGTAGGGGAATGCCAGGGCCAATAAGTGGGAGAGGGTGGGGTGACAGGCATTGGGAGGGGGGAGGCAAAAGGGGTTTGTTCTTGTTTTTGTTTGTTCGTTCGTTTGTTTGTTTGTTTGTTTGTTTTGGAGGGGAACCTGGGAAAGGGAAAATGTACATGTAAATAAAGAAAATACCTAATTAAAAAAAAAACAAAAAAAAAAACTAATTAGATCTGGTTGTGTCTAATAGCTTGTGCCTACCATCCCAGGTGAGGGAGGATGCTTGCACAAGAGGACTGCCATGAGTTCCAGGCTAGACTTTACTACATAATCATAGTCAGTTCCCAGAAAGACAACTAACACTGAGGAAAAAAAGAATCTGTTTCCCAGGATTCATGCTAAAAGGTCTATTCAAGGGTCTGCATCGCCCTCAGCCCAGCTAGGATACCAACCAGCCTTCTGCAAAGATCCAGGCCATTGGCTGCCATTTCCATTTCAGGAACTAATACACAAAGTTTCAAGCACTTATCTGGCCTAATATAATATCCACATTCACAGTGGCCAAATGGCAATGAGAAGAAATCTCTCTTTAGAGAAGCATTCCAGGAAAATAAAATAAAATAAAATAACAAAACAACAACAAACAACATAGACAGGCCGAGAGAAGGACAACAGAGGGGCTAGACAACAAGAATCCAAGGAGTTCAACATGGCCTGGGGTGGGGGTTGGGCAGCCAGACTGGGAGGGTGACAAGACATCCTGTGGTCACTTGCCAGGAATGTGCTAATTGATAAAATCCCAAGGCCTTGCAAGCTCCATGTAGAATGACATAGAAACTGACAGGAAATGCAAAAGACAGGACACATGAAAACTATCAAGACCCAGACCCTGCAAAAATTTGTGCAACAAGCCAGGTACTCTCTCCCCTAAAACTGTAAGGGTGAAAGTCTATAGGAAAAATGAAGTCAATGCCTACACATGCTGAGCCGTGCCTTTCAGTTATGAATTACACATTCACAGATGACCCAAGCAATCAAAAATAACTAACTATAAGATACTGGGTAGAATGGAAACAGAGAGATCCTGGGGAAATTATTAATATTTCAAGGGTGATAATTATATTGTACTCTAAGTTTTAAGAGATCCATGCTGAAATTACATGATACATATATGTGTATATATATGTGTATATATATATATATATGCACACACACACATATATATATATATATATTTAACATGTCAAAGTGATTTGATAAGTGGGAGGCATGGGGCTTTAAGATTGAAGGCTGCTTAGGCTGGGTACATAGCTACATACTGGTTCATTACCAATCTCTCTACTTTTGGGTATATTTGATATTTTTCCACAATAAACACTTTTACGAAGATTATGGGAAAGAGTTCTTACCAGTCACCGTCAGAAATGTCAAAGAGATGAGAAGGTTGATGCCCCAGTTCATGCTAGAAGTCAGGGCCATGGCGCGGCCTCTAATTCCACCAGGAAAGATCTCACTAAGCACCAACCAGGGCACTAGGACAAAGGAAAAAATGGTGAGATAGAGAAATTAACGAAGACCCTGGACACCAAGAGACCCTCATGGTCTCTCTCCAAGTCCTGCCTGGCTTTGTGGCAGGAGGTCAAGGCAGACTCTAACTTCCCCAGAGCAGTCTTGAAAATGACATCTCTCCCTTTTCCAACTCAACACCATAGCCCGGGGTAAGATGGGCAGACAGAAACCCCTAAATTAAATATTGCTCTCAAATTTGATTGTAATACCAGACTAGACATCTAGAGTTTTGGAAGGAAACTCTTCTTGCAGTCAAATTGATCAGAGGACTTTTTGGTTTTTTGTTTTGTTTTGTTTTTTTAAATCTGAGAGTGACAGGCTCGGCTTGCTTAGATTGGGAAGGGCAGAAGATTGCAGATTAACTTGTCTTCTGCTCTCAAACGTGATGTGCTCAAGCAGGGATGGGTTTTTACTGTGGGCTGACTTGGCAAACGCCTCTGCGTCTTCTCATTTGCCCCTCCCCAACCCCGAGCAGGTCAAACCACTGCTTTTTTTCCCCATTCATAGAGGAAGAGACTGTGGCTCTGAGGAGTGAATGACTTGCCAAGGTCACAAGGCTCCTCCTAAGGGAAGTGGGGCACTGAAGCCTGACCAGGTTTTGCAACTTCCTCTTCACCTCAACATGCTTTCTTGGCAACGGCTCAATAAATGTGAGTGAAGAAACATGAAGGTAAGTGTGAAGGCAGTAAGTAGACTGTGCCACCAGACAGAGAACCTGGTAAGGTTAAAACAGGTTCCAAAACCCTGGGGAATCTCATAATTAAGAATAGCAGGCGTGCCGCGGCAGTGGTGGCGCACACCTTTAATCCTAGCACTTGGGAGGCAGAGGCAGGAGGATTTCTGAGTTCGAGGCCAGCCTGGTCTACAGAGTGAGTTCCAGGACAGCCAGCCAGGGCTACACAGAGAAAACCTGTCTCGAAAAACCAAAAAAAAAGAATAGCAGGCATTAGAACAGGGTTAGTATTAGAACAGGATCAGTATTACAACCAGTCATGTAGCACAAACACCCAGAGTTCTCCATGCTAATGAGGAATCTAGATAGGCCCCAGTGTTTAGCCGTTGAGCTTCCCTTCCTGGGCATTCCTTCCTGCAAAAGTATTTAATCCCTGGTTCACCCTGAGTAAGACCTATGCGTTCACATCCGCCATAAATAAAGCAGTTTCGACAAACAAAGACCGTTTCCTCCATCAAGGATGGGGGCGGGTGGCGCTTTTTGTCATAAAGAGCCTCGCCTAAATCTCCCTGAGGACGAGAAGGCCAGCCTCTTTTCCAGCCCCTCTCTACTCTCCACATTCACTCAGAACCGAACTGGATTCTGGCTGGGCCCCCTTCCTGCCCGGCGCATAGGGGAAGCACGAACGCACAGATCACTGGTCTCAACTCCTGTGGTCCCCAGCAGCATCTGAGTACACAGGAGATGGAGAATCCCATCACCTGTCCCAGCCCCTGCTGTTTCTCACCTGGGGAAAAGACAGGCTGGGACCCCTATCTTGGACTACTTCCATCTTCCCTGAGCGGCATGCCGATGGCGCTCCTGGTATGTCAGCAGCGAGGCAGCCTGACAGATAAGAGAATCTGATGGGACTGAAAGAAGGATTTCCGAAGTGCCCAGCCCAGGCACTCTGGAGGGTAGCAAACCCCTTTGGAAGGAGGCTGTTTCCAACCACGTGATCGTAGCCGGAAGAAGCTAAAAGACAGGTGCAGCCCAGGACTGAGCAACTAGCAAGGTCTCCAACTGAGCCATTTGCCTCTCTTATCACAATCATGCGCTATGGGGAATACATCTGCTTTTTAAAAAAGAATTGTGGGGGCTGGTGAGATGGCTCAACCGGTAAGAGCACTGACTGCTCTTCCAAAGGCCCTGAGTTCAAATCCCAGCAACCACATGGTGGCTCACAACCACCCGTAATGGGATCTGACACCCTCTTCTGGTGCTGTCTGAAGACAGCTACAGTATACTTATTTATAACAATAAATAAATCTTAAAAAATAAATAAAATAAAAAAGAATTGTGTGAAAACTGGGAAGCCTCCAAGAGAATCTATACCAGGTGACCCTGAAGATCTGCAAAACGACTCTAACAAAAGCAGAAGGAAGGAAACTCTTGGAATAAAGACTGGTCCCAGGTAAATGCAGTATAAAATTATGTAGAATCATTTTGTTTGTCCTTTAACAGAGTACCCTAAGTGTCTGGGTTATAGCTATGTATCTCACCAGGCCCGACTTCAGTCCTTAAAGCTAAGCAGTCTCCTTCCATCTCAGTGCTGACCATGGCTATTGATCCCGGCTATCAGCTGAGCTGAGGCATCTTGAAGGCCTTGGGTTTTAGAAGGCAGAAAAGGAGGCAGGAGGGAAGGTACATTTTTTCATCTTGTTGTAGAGGAATTGGCTCAGATCTTCTTGATTTGATCTCCAGCCCTATCTCAACATCTGTCCAAAACATCCCCAGCGACACTTCCAATCATGATGGCCTCAGAGAGTTATTTCATGGCTGAGTGTTGTTGAGGTCCTCAGAACCGCATTGACCTCACATAAGAATGAGCTGATTTGGCCATTATAGGGATGTGGTGGGTGCCACCAAGACAGATGGGGACATGATGTAGCACACAGTACTTACCTAGTACACAGGAAGCCTTGTGTTTGATCCACACTACCATACAACCAGGTGTGATGGTTTGTACATGCTTGGCCCAGGGAGTGGCACTATTAGGAGGAATGGCATTATTGGAGTAGGTGTGTCACTGTGGGCATAGGTTTAAGACCCTCACCCTAGCTGCCTGGAAGTCAGTCTTCCACTAGCTGCCTTCAGATGAAGATGTAGAATTCTCAGCTCCTCCTGTACCATGCCTACCTAGATGCTGCCATGTTCCCACCTTGATGATACTGGACTGAATCTCTGGACCTGTAAGCCAGCCCCAATTAAATGTTGTCTTTTGTTAGACTTGCCTTGGTCATGGCGTCTGTTCACAGCAGTAAAACCCTAAGACAGAAGTTGGTACCAGGGACTGGGGTATTGCTGTGATAGGCCTGGCCATGCTTTTGTTTAGAAGAATGTGGATTTGGGGACTTTGGATTTGGAAAGCCACGGAATGCTTTACATGGAGCTTAGTGGGCTATGCTAGTAGGAATATGGAAGGCTTTGTTGCTGAGAGGGATTTGAGCTGTGCAGACCTGGCCCGAGAGTTGTCTGAGAAGACCTTCAGGATGTGGCCTAGAGACTGTTTTGTGGCATTTTGGTGAAGAATGTTGTTGCTCTTTGCTCTTGTCTGAAGAGTCTACCTTTTGAGACAATGTAAGTCTCAAAAAAATCCAGCAGAGACTTTATTCTCTGGGTAAGTCTCATGAAGAGCATTTTGAACAAGCATAGCAAGCTTAGACAGGAAAAATATAAAATATATGGTTCAAATATTAAAGGGGCACCAGGAAGTGAAATGGAGCTGAATCCTATGTTCTAGGGGGGAAAAAACATTATAGGAGTAGGACTTTGGGGCAAGATCCTAACCAGCTAAATCTAGATCCAGGCATGGTGGTGCACACCTTTAATCCCAGGAGATAAAGCCGAGCAGATCTCTGAGTTCAACGCCAGTTTGAGACAGAACAAGTTTTAGGTGAAGAAAAGCTTAAGTCCAGGCATGGTGGTACATACCTTTAATCCCTTTAATTCAGATGTCTGAGTTCAAGGTCAATCTACAGAGCAAGATCCAGGATAGCCAAACTTAGGCAGTGAAGGAGTGGGAAAACAGAAAGCTGGTGATAATGTAATAGAACAAGGGGGCCAGTTCCAGCACCTGCAAGCAGCAGAATTCAGCTTCGGCCATGTGGTTCTGGTTTTACAGTGAAAAATAAAAGGGACTACTGGGACAATTGATGCTGGTTAGCTAGAGCGAAAAAATTAGTGGTGATTAAGAAGAGACCAGCATCACTGAGGTGAAATCTGGGAAGTGTTTTCTGAGAGCACAAAGAGGTTGTGTTCCAGAGATAGCCAAGGTTGTACCTCATGCTGCAGCTGTACTTTGGTAATGTGTGAGAGTCACCCAGGTGGTACTGGTTTTGAAGGCATGAAAGGGTCATGGAGAGCAGCTGGGGCTTAGCACTGTGAGAGGCCATGGGAGGCCATTAGTGAAGATACAGCCTCAGTTGAAGTTGATGGCCCAGGATTGAAGGGGTCATGCAAAGAAACTGAGGCTTGACACCGTGAAGAGAGCCTGTGAGAGGCTGTTGGTGAAGCCTAATTGCAGGGAAGACCCCAGTGTACTGGAGATGCCAGTACCATGGGATGATCACCAAGAACAACAGCGGCAATGGAGTGGATCAACCTGAGCTTAGAGTGCTACAGAGGGCAGAGCTGGAGAAGTGATGCCAGCCCATTGGAGGAGAAGAGCATGTGTGGATCCCAGACATTGAAAGAAAAAGCTGTAACGCTGAAGTTGCCTTGGAGACCTAACGATGTTAAAGATGCTAGAGTCGTGGGCTATCTGCCAAGGAAAACACTGGCAGGGAGTGGAGCCAGCCCCGGAAAAGAAGTTTGTAGTAATCAACAAAGATGAAAAAGGAATGGAGATCTGAAGATGGCGTTGACATCAGCCATGGAGATACAGTTTGGAGTTTGCCCAGCTGGTTTCCTTCCTTGCCTTGGGGGATTACAGTTACGTGATTGGATGAATCTCAGAAGAGACTTTGAATTTTGGACTTTTAACATTGTTGAGACTGCTATAGACTATGAGGACTTTGGAAGTTGGGCTAAATATACTTTTTAATTATGCTATGGCGAGGTGTTGTGGGAAATATATAAATATATATATTGGTTTTTTCGAGACAGGGTTTCTCTGTATAGCCCTGGCTGTCCTGGAACTCACTCAGTAGACCAGGTGGGCCTCGAACTCAGAGATTCGCCTGCCTCTGCCTCCCAAGTGCTGGGATTAAAGGCGTGTGCCACCACCGCCCGGCATGGGAAATATTTTTAAAAAGGTTATCCCACCATCTCTCCTGCCCGGCCCGGTAAGTGTTGCCACTCTAGTACCGGTACTGGTGAGCTACAACACTATGTCCCAGTGGGGTCCCTCTCGGTGTGTTCTCACCAATGAGCTACTCTCTCCCAGCTATCGAGTTCATCTTGCTTCTATGCAATAACCCCACGATCAGCCATCTCAACGCCTAGTTACTCAGTAGAAATATAACTCTTAAAGCTTAGTTATCTAATCAGATTTATATAACAATAAGATTACAATTTACAAGATGCCGATACAATAATTTCAGGGCCAATTGATAAAGATAAAACTTTAACCCAATCATTCTAACCTTGTGAAAATCTTAGCTACCTGTGGCTGGTTAAAACCATATGGGATCTTCCTGTTCGTCTGTCTCCACGTTGGCATCTCTTCTCCTGTGACTGTCCCCCAAACTCCTAGCTCTGCCTCCCTTTTCCTCTCCAATCACAGGCCTGCCACTGCCCTAATGTGATTGGACAGAGAAAGTCCTGCAAGAGCTACGTATGGCCCCCATAGGCTCGTGTGTTTGAACAAGCCTATGGGGGCCAGGGAATAGAATATGATGGTTTGTATAAGCTCGGCCCAGGAAGTGGCACTATTAGGAGGAATGGCATTGTTGGAGTAGGTGTGTCACTGTGGGCGTAGGCTTAAGACCATCACCCTAGCATGCTTGCCTGGATGCTGCTATGTTCCCAGAATTAAATGTTGTCCTTGTAAGAGTTGCCTTGGGCCAGGCGGTGGTGGCACACGTGCACGTCTTTAATCCCAGCACTTGGGAGGCAGAGGCAGGCGGATTTCTGAGTTCAAAGCCAGCCTGGTCTACACAGTGAGTTCCAGGACAGCCAGGGCTATATAGAGAAACTTTGTCTCGGAAAAAAAAAAGAGTTGCCTTGGTCATGATGTCTGTTCATAGCAGTAAAACCATAACTACAACACCAGGCATGGTGCCACATGTCTATAATGCCAGGTGGAGGTAGGTGAATCAGAAGTTCAAGGTGATCCTCAGCTACAAATGAATTCAAGGCCATCCTAGAAAACATTGGCCTCTGTCTCAAAAAGAACAACTTGGGTCCGGTAGAGGTAGTTTTGCGCAGCACTGGTGGTACGTTGCATATGCTGAGTCTGAAGTGCCAGGGACTTGTCTTAAAAAACTAAAAAACATTCAGAAAGTCTACACTACACAAACAGTGAAGCAGTTGAACCAAGTCCTGGGGCCATTTAACCAGCCCAAGTAATGAACTGAAGATTGAAAAATAGATTTCCCCCAGTTGTGTTCTGGTGGGAACTTGTCATTCAAGCCCAGAGCCTGGCATTTCCAAAAATAAAGAGCAGCTTTGCTGAAGGTTCTACCTCGCTTCTAATCGAATGAGCAGAACTCAAGACCCAATAGCTTGGCTGATAAAATACTGACAAAACTGGATGTCATAGCAATTGTCAAGTGAATACTTAACCATCCCAATATAGAGCCTGAGTAATTAAAGTAAGGATATTGTCTTAATGGCTATGACAGAACTGTAAAATCACAAGCTTTCAAACCCCGAGGAAAGCGAAATAAAATTTGGAATGCAATGGCAAGAATGGCTTCCTGTGACAGACAGAAGCAAGACAGAGCAAGAGTCTTTGAGTCCTCATGTCTCTAGAAAGATGCTATGCACGCCCAAGACAGAAGTATATAGGGAAAGAGCCCAAGCATATGACCCACCATGTGGGGATCCAGTGCAATGATCTCTGTAAAAACAAGAAGCGCAATTTTTTTTTTAGTATCAATGGTGAGGGCTCATTTTCTCTCCAAAGAAAATCAATCTACTGCTACATGGAAGGGTTCTTTTTCACTGACATAGGAAGAAATGGGGATTCTCTTTGAACGTCCTCTTTCTTCCCTCCCCTAATGATGGGGGAGCAGAAAATACATTGTCCTGTTTGCTCTATAGAGTACTCACAACATACAAACACAACAGGACTGCCACTCAATGCATAAAAGAAATAAAACATCTCTCCTTGACTGTTATCCAGTCCCTGTGTTACTTACGGGACCACTTCAGCAAGTTGTGCCCCTGTAAATGCCAGAGTCTGCAATGTCCCTAATGTCGCTCTAGGTCACAGTCCCTAATGACTGTGGAAATCTGAGCTTTTGGGAGACCAGAGTCAGTAATCACTCGCAGTTACACAACCCCTATATCGAATGGTACACGATCATTATGGTCCCATAAGAATTTGCCAGATTTAGGTAAGTCTACAGACTCGGTGTTTACAGCCACATAGAGTGACATAAAATGCCCATGAGGGAGGGATACGTTCATGTCACTCCGTGAGGACTCGGCCTCAGGTTAGGAGGGATGATAGGAATAACAGTTCTGTCCCACAGTTGCCCTGAGCATTTCTGGCCTCTTACCTATTCTGGCCACTGCTCCAGTTTTTCCTACAGAACCTGTCGTTTAACCCGCTACGCTCTCAGATATAAATCCTGCAGCTCTCTGGGCACACTTTACATTTGGCACGGATTTTTCCTGAACCACCTGGCCTGTGAACTCAAGAGTCTGAAAGACTCACTGAGGTCTTGAAACCCCTACCAGAGACCTACCAGCTTCTGAGGGAGTTCCACACTTGGGCTACAAAGAGCTCAGCAACTGGATTTGCCAAGGGACCCATTCCTGAGTGTGGCAGAAGTGAATCCACATCCCGTGGGTTTGTTGCCTTTTCAAGCAGTATGCGTCACACCTAGCTTTCCTGCAAAGACCTGCTTAAAACGTGAACAGGAGCTGATGTGTGCTGCCCAGATGTTATTCCAACCAGAAGCTTAGATCCTGAGACATCGTTTAACAACAGGCTCGGCTAGGTCACCAGCTCTGACACGAGCAGCTTTCATTTTGTTGGCTTTGTAATTTCACCTTCCTCAGTCGCCATGAGTTGTGACACTCATGGCCTTTTGTAAAAGAAATATTTTATTCATAAATATTATCTTAAACTACTTAGATTACAAGCCAAGATAGGCAATGGAATACAACACCCATGTTTCCCAAATAAGGATTCCTAACCAAAATAACCAGAATAATTTTTTTCAGAAAAGTGTGTTAGCAGAAACTAGCTAAAAGGAATGACTCTTAACTTAAAATGAAAGAAGTTCAAAATGAGTCCTCTTTATTTTTAGACAGGGTCTCACCATGTACTCTTCTTACTACACAGACCATGCTGGTCTCACACTGTCATCTACCTCTGCCTCAGAAGTGCTGGAATTAAAGGTGTGCTCCACCATGCCTGGCTAAAAACTAAACCCCCTTTTTTGCCAGGCACCAAAATAAGAATAGGAAAGCACTGTGCCATGGGGCATCAGCCGCTCTCACTCTGGTAACCAGAAAAGGAATTTGAAGTTTGAAAAAAATGAGTATTTTTTGTTACTTATAATTTACATTAACATTTTAATTATAAATTTACATAATAGCAGAGGATGCACCGTCTAGCATATTCAGCTTCTAGGCATTGGTCTTCTAGTGCTTCCCGCAGAATGTAATGGCATCCCTATTGGAT
Source organism: Montemys delectorum (assembly GCA_019843815.1). Classification (NCBI taxonomy): domain Eukaryota; kingdom Metazoa; phylum Chordata; class Mammalia; order Rodentia; family Muridae; genus Montemys; species Montemys delectorum. The sequence continues at coordinate 10,464 of JADRCD010112777.1, forward strand.
GCTCTCTCTCTCTCTCTCTCTCTCTTTTTTTTTAAAGATATATTTATTATATGAGCACATTGGTGCTGTCTTCAGACACACCAGAAGAGGGTGCTGGATTCCATTACAGATGGTTGTGAGCCACCATGTGGTTGCTGGGAATTGAACTCAGGACTTCTGGAAGAGCAGCCAGTGCTCTTAACCGCTCAGCCATCTGGCCAGCCCATGGATGCCCTCTTTCACACCTGAGTGTTGCATTGAGCCCACTGACTATAATGGCATCCCTATTGGATGCCCTCTTTCACACCTGAGTGTAGTACTGAGCCCACTGACTATAACACAAGCCAAGAGAAAGGCTTTCAGTGCCAGTCCTGAACACCTCAGTGAAAAAAAGTTACCTACTGAGACTTAAACTGAAGTTTAATTTTACGTATTCAAAGACAGTTTAAGATTTTTTCCCTGAATATATTAACACTGTAATTAGTACAAAAGAGGACAATATGTAAGAAGCATCTCAAAATGTTTAGAAATCACTGAATATAAAAGAGTTTCAAGTACCTTAAAGAGATGGATGGGACACTGTTGTTCATTGGGTCCCTGTGGGCCAATGCCACTTATCTATAGAGTAACACATTGTTTTCTGTCTTTGAAATGGATAGAGTTTACTATTCTCAGTAATAAAATGGGTGTCGAGTGGAAGGAATTTGGTGTGAACAATGTCACTCACGTCTCTGAATTAACAACAAATGCTTCCTGTGATGATCTGCCAGCTGGTGATTTGATTAAGCCATCCTTTATTTTTTTGTTGAAAGCAAATAATTGGAGATGAAAGGGCTGTTATCTTAGTCATGAGTCATTTCTCAACACCTACATTAATTTTTTTATCAGTGTCCTTCAGCTTTCATAGTTCACTGTATGTCTAATAAGACTTCTCATGAAGTAACAGATGAGCTTTCCTTTAAATAGAGTCTATATATGACTGAAGTGATAGAAAAGGGTGATTTAAATGTATTGTTGCATGCTGTGTTAATGGTGTATGTATGTTAGTGGATACACCACCCATATGTATACAAGTGGAAGCCAGAACACTCTTGGTTATCCTCTTCTTCCGTACTTGTTTGCCTTGACATGCCATCTCTTTAGACTGAAGTGTCTAGGCTGGCTGGCTAGTCAGCTCTCAGGAT
>JADRCD010112802.1:0-10214 GCA_019843815.1 Montemys delectorum
TGCAAAGGAGAAAACAAAATTCTGTTTCGTGTGGACAGTAAGCAGATGAACTTGCTTGCTGTTCTCGAAGTGAGGACTGAAGGCAATGAAAGCTGGGGTGGGTTTTTGCGCTTCAGGAAGGGGAAGCGATGTAGCCTGGTCTTTGGATTGATAATAATGACCTTGGTGATGGCTTCTTATATCCTTTCCGGGGCTCATCAGGAACTTCTGATTTCCTCCCCTTTCCACTATGGGGGCTTTCCCAGCAACCCCAGCATGATGGACAATGAGAACCCTAGTGATGTGAAAGAGCATCACTACCAGCCTTCTGTAAATAACGTCTCCTATGTAAAAGACTATCCGAGCATTAAACTGATTATCGACAGCATTGCTGCCAGGATTGAGTTCACAACCAGGCAGCTCCCAGACTTACAAGATCTCAAGAGACAAGAATTGCACGTGAGTAACCTCCTATCAGTCTTGATGATTGATTTTTGTTTCGTTTCGTTTTGTTTTGTTTTTGTTTTTGTTTTGTTTGTTTGTTTTTTTCCGAGACAGGGTTTCTCTGTGTAGCCCTGGCTGTCCTGGAATTCACTCTGTAGACCAGGCTGGCCTCGAACTCAGAAATCTGCCTGCTCTGCCTCCCAGGTTCCTTCCTTCTCACCATCTTTGGGCACACAGGTGGAACATAACAGGCATTTCCTGGATGTCCTCCTGCAAGTACAATTCAGCAGCCTCTGGGGTGAGAAAGCATGGTGTGCTTATGATGTGGAAATGCCAGGCAGGGAATTTGCTGTCCCAAATGGCTTTAGAGATGTTTAAAGATGATCCCTTCTCATCACCGCACACGGGGGTGGGGGGTGGGGGGGTAGTGGTTCTTGTCTGGAATGGGGTCATGGTGGTTCAAGTTGCCTTTGTAGATCACCAATATTTAGTATTTTTTTTTAAAAAAAAAGATTTATTTTAAGCCATATGTATGTGTGTATGCCTATATAGGGGTAAGCGCATGTGAGGGCAGTTGCCCTTCGAAGCCAGAGTGGAAGCCTTATCCCCTGGAGCTGGAGTTCCAAGTGGTTGTGAGCTGCCTGGTGTGGCTGCAGGGAGCACATCTGATTTGTGGAAGAGCAGTACACACTCTTAACTACCGAGCCACGTCTTCAGCCCCTTCGTTTAGATTGTGTTGTTGTTTTTTGAGATAGAGTCTCTCTATGTAACCTAGGCTGTCCTGGAACTCACTTGGTAGACCATTCTGGCCTTGAACTTATAGAGACCCATTGGCCTCTGCTTCCCAAATACAGGGATTACAGGTATGGGTCACCACTCCTACTTCAGAATGTTTCTGCTAACTGTTTTCTTCTGTTGTGCTTGTCTCCTTTGTTCTTTGGTTGCAGATGTTTTCTGTAATCCCCAGTAAATTCCTTCCAACTAGCAAGAGCCCTTGTTGGTATGAGGAGTTCTCCGGCAGGAACACCACCGACCCCTACCTGACCAATTCCTACGTGCTCTATTCCAAGCGGTTTCGCTCTACCTTTGACGCTCTGCGAAAGGCTTTCTGGGGCCACTTGTCCCACGTACATGGCAAGCACTTCCGCCTGCGCTGCCTGCCCCACTTCTACATCATTGGGCAGCCCAAGTGCGGAACCACCGACCTCTATGACCGGCTTCGGCTGCATCCAGAAGTGAAATTCTCAGCCATCAAGGAGCCCCACTGGTGGACCCGGAAGCGCTTTGGTGAGCGTTGGCTCTCATGCCTTTCTCAGTCATTCTGTGGATGCATGTGTGGCACGGTGTGAGATTCTGTGGAGGGAGGCATGGTAAGGTTGGGAGAAGATCTAATGAGATTCAGAGGCGTGGTACTTTTCACTAGACAGCTATGTTGTTAATCTGTTTTGAAGTAGAACAGCAACATGCCAGTGTTTATTTAGTTCATGATTCTAGGGGCTAAAGGTTCCAAAAAGTCTGTTGTTGATGTCCTGATGAGAGGCTTTTGGCTATGTCACAAGATGGCCGAGTAAGGAAAAGGTGACTAGTCACATGCAGCAGAGGCCAAGTTCATGGTGGGGCCTGGCTTTATAATAACCCACATTCACAGGAGCAAAGCCACTGCAAAAGAACAGCATTAAACCCTTCCAGGCAGAGTTCCCGTCCTCCAATCACTTTCTGTTGTGCCCTGCTCTTTAAAGGGTCCCATGACCCTCAGCATCCCACCCTGGGTACCAACCTTGCCAAGCTTCCAGCATGTTGCCTCTGGGGAGTACCCTCAAACCAAAGCAGCACTTCGCAGGCAAAGACCCACTTCGTGAGCACCGGCTGAGTGCTAGCTGCGTGCGGGGCAAGGGGGCAGGTACAGAATGGAAACTTCTGGTGGAGTTGGTGTGTGTGTGTGTGTGTGTGTGTGTGTGTGTGTGTGTGTGTGTGTGACTGAGATTTATATCCCTAGCTCTTTTAGTTGCCTGAAGAACTTTAGCACACAACCTTAGTAGGGATCAATATATGCCAGGGACTGGGATGGCTGGCACCCAGTCCTGGGCTGCCTTATTGAAGCCAGCACACCTGGAGGAGACGCAGCTTCAGGTCTCAGCTGTATGACCTGCTCCATCTACCTCATGTGTTTGTAGTGCAGTGGGGGATATATTCATCCCTGGTCAACAGGGTTCACTGTGGGCCCTCCCTGCCCTGCCCCTCCTTGTAGGCTGGTTTCTGTTCCACCCAGCCCCGGGTACCCTGTGGCCCTTGGTCACTGTTTCCTGTCTGTAACCTTTTCTTTCTGCCAGGAGACATTTGGTCACTGAAGCTAATGGGTGATACATGGCCTGTTGTCTGCCAAAGTCTGGGCGGGTCATGAAGGCAGTTTCCACATAAATGGACTCAGGTCACTAGAAGAGAATCTCAGATGTTTTCTTCAAACTAACTGTTCCTGACAAATGTTCAATATCATCCTTTCGGTCTTCATTCGGGAGTAGCCACATGTGTGTGTTGAAGCAGGCAGGCTATAGTAGCCACCAGCTAGCCAAGGTCTAATGCATTTGACATAAGTTACACATGCTTTCCCACTACGCCCAGTCTTTCTCCTGAAGAGAAACAGCTTTCTCCTGGCAGGAAGGAGGGAAGGATAGGGCATGCCTCTGCTGCTAATGCTCAATGTCACCTTGAATCTCTTGTTATTTTGGCCGGAACTGTTCTCGTTCTATTTTGCAGTAACTTTGGTAGCTGCGGTGCTGGGCAGTGCATGTTTTGAAATGTTTGTGAGCTATTTTAAAGCAGGGAGCAAATCTCAGATGTGTGTGGCAGAGTCCGTGTCTATGGAGGGAACCAACGGCACGGTCAGTTCACCACGGCTGCTTGATAGAGTACATCCCTATAGAGCAGCGGAAGGGCGCCATGGGGCACTGAAGAAAGAGGCCCTATGGAGGAGACAGGATGCTGCCCCCTTGCTGCCTTCCTTTTGTCTTCCATATTTGGCATGCCACCAAATCCTAGGTGCTGCCATTGCGCGCTTGTTTTACTCCCTTGGTGAAAACGTTAAGCAGTTCTCAACTCTAGCCCTCCACTTACCTCTTTTCTACCTCTTGAGTAGGTGTGGCATCTTTTAAGCGGCCACTACCCAGTGGCAGTGGTAGTTGGTGTCTTTCTCCCTGTGAGGCATGTACACATTGAAGCAGGCAGGCATGGACAGAGCTCTCCATCCCACAGCCTCATGCCTCCTCCAGAAGCTCCCCTGCATCAAGCTTTGTCTCTGCTGACGTTAGGTCCCCTTGACCTTTCTGTCTTTCTCTGGACTTGTCTCAGAAGGCCACCACACTGTCAGTGGCAATGCTGCCTTCAGTAACTCACTTCTTGGTTCCTGTAGGAATTGTCCGCCTGAGGGATGGACTACGAGACCGCTACCCCGTGGAAGATTACCTGGACCTCTTTGATTTGGCTGCACACCAGATCCATCAAGGACTGCAGGCTGCCTCTGCAGAGCAGCCGAGCAAGATGAATAAGATCATTATTGGTAGGTATGGCTTCTGGGTAGCTTCAGGGGAGCTGGCAGAAGCAGACTTTTTGGGGTCCTGGTCCATGTTCTGGGGCCAGCACTGCTTCACCTGCAGAGTGTTTGCAGGTGAGTCCCTTCCTGCCCTGGCTGTCATTGTTAGCCCCAGGTAAACCAGTCATGCCATTTATACTGTTACTATAAACAGAAACATTTAATGAGCTTGCTTACTCCATGCAGACTCAAGGATGGTTAAAATGGCTTTTTAAGAGAGTTGCTATTTCTTTGTTTTTCCTTAAATTAGGCAGGCGTGCTTTCTCTCTTCTCACCATGCCCTGATTGGAGTTAGCTTCCTCATGAGCCACTGATTGGATGCCAGGGCTGCAGGAAGGAGGCAGCATCTCGTCTTGGTCTCAACAGAGCTCTGCCCTGCCACCCCTGGGACGAGTCTCTGGATAACCCCAGTGCCTTTGAACATTCAAAATGAAGTGGTTTGAGCAGCGTGGGCTCAGGACCCAAAGGCAGGAGAATCTTGAGTTTGAGGCTTGCTTGGGCTCATTAGCAAGACCCTGCCTCCACAAAACAAAACCAATCAAAGCTGAACAAATAGCTTCATTTGTCCATCCCTCAGGCGGACAATTCCTACAGGAACCAAACGTGAAAATGTAAACTGGTAGCACCTTTGCGTGTCTTTAATCCCAGCACGTGGGAGGCAGAGGCAGAGGCAGGGGCAGGGGCAGGGGCAGGGGCAGGGGCAGGGGCAGGGGCAGGGACAGGGGCAGAGGCAGACAGATCTCAAGTTCGAGGCCAGCCTGGTCTACAGAATGAGTTCCAGGACAGCCAGGATCACACACACACACACACACACACACACACACACACACACACACACAAAACCCCATCTCAAAAAAAAAATAATTGTTTATATTTAGATATGCACATTTTGATACACACACATGATGAATGATTACTGGAGCTAATCAAATTATCATACTTGTTTCCTCACGGCACCCTCCCTGCATCCTTTGCATTTTTTAAAATGGTAAGCATACCTGAATCCCCCCCTCAGCAAATGACAGCACACAATGGGGCATTGCCATCTCCAGGCCCGACTGGGCTTTGGATCTTAGACTCATTTCACCCGAAAGAACACTTCATCAGATTCAGCTTGGGATGAGGCGTTTATCTCCAACGCCTTCTGAAAAGGAGAAATTGAATCATACGTTTCACTTAAATTCGTTCCCTGCGGCAATGATCTATTTTGTGTTCCTGGATCCATTACATTTTGATTCTCCAAATCCGATGAATCTCTCCGTGAGTAGGATGGATTGTGACTGGCCGCTTGGCTGAGGACCCTGTACCTGACTCTGAGGAGATTCTGGCTCCTGCCAAAGCCCAGAGTGATCTGTAGATCAATTTTTTTTAAATAAGTAAAGTCCCTGGGATCCACTGGGATTATATCCTACCTACCCTCACACCTACAGTATGAATTGGCTGTTAGTTAGTTTTGTTTTTTTTTTTTTAAATTTCAAACTCAGGGGTGTAAATGCCCCATTTAATAAGTCTAATTAATATTTTTCTGAGACTCCCATACCATATGCCTCTGGGGAAATCTTAGGATCTATGAAAGAGCTAAAAATATTCCCCACAAAGCCAAGAAACAGACTTAGAAAATGAATGAGAGAGGAAAGCCTTCACTTGGATTCCTAATTATAGTTACTGCTATATTTCAAAAAAGAACAAGAAATAAAAATGCCATGCTGATATTTACTCCAAGCCAGGCTTGGTGCTGTGTCTTAGGAGAACCTCTTGGTGTGACAGGCAGTGTGGAGAAGCAGATGACAAGCTGGCATCTGGCTCTGCTTGTGCCATCAGCCAGCTCTGGGCCACGTGATAACTTAGGCCTTCGTTTTTCATCCGGTCTACAGGTCTGTAAGGTGGGATGATTGGAGCAGGTCAGGATCCTGCCTCTCCCAGCCCTGGAATGTGACTCAGTTCTTTTCAGATCTGCTTCCCAATGAAGGCCTTGGCAGAGGTCAAAGGATCATATCACCTTGGGTGAGGGGCCATTGGTCAGAGGAGATCTATCCTCTCAGCCTCTGCTGACAGGAAAGATAGTCAAGGGCTCAGGACTGAGGCAGCCAGGTTCTGTGGGGCTGGGGATGGTGAAAGGCCCTGCTCTGCCTGCAAGGTTTTGTTTTTCTGTCCACTCACTTGGTAGCTATTGGCTTCTGAAATTTCCGATTTCCTCTTAGAGGAGGCAGTGTATGCCTGTCTTGTTTCTCTCATCTCTTCCCCGGTACCAAGACAATGTGGGGGTAGGAATTAGACATCAAATGAATGAAGGCTGGGTGGACAGAGAGATGAAGAGATGATGGACCAATGCCTGCATGGTCCTAGAAGTAGCTCCCTTTTGAAATCTGACAGAATTTGTGGCAATTTTTTTCAGACGCTCCACTAGCAGTTCACATTTGGAGCAGGTTTGCCAAAGGGTGTCTGAATGACTTGTCTTTTCTCTCTTTGTTACATTAAAAAAAAAAAAAACCCTAAGAAAGGAAAGAGGGCTGGGATGGAAGTGTTCACACCTTGTTCCCATGACATGATTGGAAACCAAGCAGGGCCCACTATCTTCACACATAACTATAATGTGCTTATCATTTACCAGGAAGGCTCATTTAGCTCAGACTGTCCCTGAATGAGTGGCATGTGGTACATGGTCTATGCCCAGGAATCACGTGTAGAGCTGACTGGATTGTTCATCCTGAAGCTGTGCTGGGGTACTGGTGGCACGGAAGGGATGGGAACCAGTAGTCCTCTGCCTAGGTCCTTGGAGTCCCTTTCCTTTGACATTTCTGCAGACAGCCACAAAACCATAGAAGAGAAATTCAACTGGGAAGAAGGCTTATTTGTAAGCACTTGTTGAACAAGCATAAGGACCTGAGTTTGAGTTTCTAGCACTATGAGAAAGCTGGGCATGGCGATATGCTTCTACAATCCCAGTGTTGGGGAAGTGGAAGCAGGGGCATCCTAGGGCTTGCTGGACAGTCTGTCTAGGCACTTGGCCAGCTCTGGGCTCAATGAGAGACCCGCATTCAAAAAAGATTGAGCAATAAAGGGAGACATTCCTTGTTGTGTGGTCTCTATAAGCAGGTACACATACATATATGTGCACATAGCGATACAGATGCCATTCCCCTACCCTCCCACCCGTACACAACAACAGCAGCAGCAGCAGCAACAACAACAACAACAACAACTGGTTCAATTATCCAAGAGTCTGTGTTGTTTAAATGCCTGTGTCTTGGCCTCACCTCTCTCCCCAAAGCTGTACTTCACGTTTCCATCCTCCTGTGGGGCAGACTCTGATTAAACAGTGTTGGGCCCTGTTCATCCACCCAGCATGAAGTGCTTGCTGTATAAAGAGCAGGGGGTGGGGTATGGGCAGTAGACAGCTGGCCATTCAGGAAAGTGGGGGCTGAGGCTGAGACCCCCTGGGCTTCTGGCAAAGTCTTCCTCTCATTTGGTTCTACAGATTGTGCCCATGACTAAATGTTATGGCTCCAAGGAAAGACAGATGTGAACTGCATCCAGCTTTCCATTGAGGGTCAGCTTCCCCAAATGACTCTTTTCTCTTCCTGACACATTTTGAAGGAAACTTTCTAGTAGATTCTCAGTGGGGCCTTAAAATGCCACAGAGCTATGAGCTGCCAGCAAAGCTAAATATTGTGAAATTAAAGTCCTAGGTGTTAATAAAGGTTATATTTTTGTTCCTTCTGAGGGAAGAAGCTGGAGTTGAGGGTGGCTCCAGCAGGGGTGGGGACCAGTTGTCCTTTTATCAGACCCCGAAGTCTCATCTGCCAACAATGGCTGATAAGCTTGCCTGTCATGGCTATTTAAGAGGAAGGCACAGGAGCCAGGCTTGGCCTCTGGCTCACAGTGGGAGCTCATAATCTATAGCCTAGCATCTGCTCTGTGTCTGTTTGCAGGAGAGGCCAGCGCCTCTACAATGTGGGATAACAATGCCTGGACCTTCTTCTATGACAACAGCACAGATGGAGAGCCACCATTCCTGACCCAAGACTTCATCCATGCCTTTCAGCCTGAAGCCAAGCTCATTGTTATGCTCAGGGATCCTGTGGAGAGGTGAGTGTGGAGCGGGGATGGGGGGTGGGGGGTGGGGGGTGGGAGAGTTGCCATGTTTTGCATTTCTGGTGAACGAAGAGGGTCCCTTTCCATCTCTTTGCAGGTAAGATCTGCCTGTTTAAGAAAAATAATAAACAAGCATAGCTTGTGTTACTGCTGCTTCTTACATAAATGTTATTCTTAGGGCAATCCTCCCTGCATTTAAACAAATTGTGGACTACTCTCTCAGCAGTTTTGACTGTGGTCTGTGGGTGTTAGGCTCTGGGGGGATCTAACCAAGTGATGAAGGATACGAGTGCTGTTAGGTTTTGGCGATATCCTTTGTGTCAGGGGTGTTGGGATTCTCTGTGTGCTCTGGCTTCCAGAATTCCTTGTTTCTTTAGTTGATGGGTCTCCCTCAGCTCTGAACATGTACCCCCGCTTCCCTGGAAACCAAAGAAGGGGTATGTGAGTGACAGGTTGCTCTGTGTCTCATAAGGTCGGGGCTTGCCCAGATCTGAATGAGGCAGGGTTGGTGCGGTTGGACAGTACCAGGGTAGTGATGTCGTGCATGCAGTAAACTGCCAGGGCATTTTTGTCACTTAGTCTGCTGTGCCCTTTACATACTGTCACACCAGGAACAAGGGGTCTCCACTCAAGATGGCCAGTCTAGGTCAGAACAGCTTAGCTTCCTATCTGTCTTGTGTACATCTTGTTCCCATTTATTCTCCCAAGCAATATAATCCAATGTAATCATTTCAAACTCTGATAGCTACCTGCCACTTGCAGACAATGTCTACAGCCCTTTGTTCCTCATTTCCATGTTTTCCTATGGGTTGAATTATGACCCCTGCCCCAAATAAGATATGCTGAAATCCCAGGTCCTAGTAGCTTTATCTGGAAATTAGGCCTTCACAGATGAATTAGGAGATTTAGTGTGTGAAGGGATTGAAGGATATGGCCACAAGCCAAGGGATGCCAAGGATTGTTGCATTTAGTAAAAGCTCGGAGAGAGGCACGTAATCTTAGAAGAAGCCAGTTCCGCTAACACCTACATGTCACAAATCTAGCTTCCTGAGTGATGGATGAAGAGCTTCTTGTCATGTGACAGTACTGTGTAGCACTTTGTAACCACAGCTCTAGGAAATGCCCATTTGATTTCTTCCTCAGGTAGCTCCCTGGGCCTGTCTTTAATATTACTGTACTTATTGTAAAGGTAGGATATAGCATCAGAAGCTATAAAGGAAGTGGCCCATGTATGATCTCCCATGCACGGAACTATTAGTTATTGTGTATCCTTCCAGACTTATTTCCTATCAGAAAAGCTATGTGTGTGCATCTTTGAGGGCAATCTTGCAAATACGTAGTCTAGCTTCTCTCATGGCTGCCCAAGAGCGTATGTTTGCCTCTCTCACTTGCTGAACTGGGTTTCCAAGTCCTCACAAGGCTCCAGAAGGACCCTAGCTCTTCTTCAGTAAGATTACTGGACAGAGGACGGACCATCTCTCTGGGGCCGTCTCCTGGGTCCACACCAAGGGGCAACCAATTCATGTTGTTCCCAAGGCAGCAATGTCTACTTTCTCTTCTAGGCAGGAAGCTGACCCTCTTTTTATGGAGTGGGCTGGGTTTTTCTAGCCTAGACCAGCTGGGCTGGGGTACATTCCTTGGACAGGATTGCATAACTCTGCAAAAGACAGGCTTGAAGAAACTGACCCTCACCATCCCCTCAGGTGTTTTGACAGCTGCTACTACTGCTCCATCCCCCCTGTCACCTCAGCCCAAGTTCCCTGGTAGAATATTCTTTCTGGTCACTACACTCCTCCCTACTGTTCTTCCCCGCTGCTTAGTTCTCAGCAAGATCAGATAGTGCCCAGTTTCAAAGCCTGAGAACTGAGGCTTTGGCAAGCACTCTGGACAAACGAAGACTGAGCTGTCTGACTGGCTTCTGTGTGTACCAGGCCCAGTCCCAGGCTAGCTGGAGAGATAGATGTGTTGCCACTGTTTGTCATGGTCCTATAGCTAGAGGGAGAAGGAGAGGGAGAGGGAGACACACACACACACACACACACACACACACACAGAGAGAGAGAGACAGAGAGAGAGAGAGAGAGAGAGAGAGAGAGAGAGAGAGAGAGAC
>JADRCD010112805.1:0-23372 GCA_019843815.1 Montemys delectorum
TCAGAATGCATACCTGTATTCTTATCCACCCACCCCCCATGCCCACAGGAGACTTTCCCTTTCTGTGTGATTGCTCTTTGAGGAGGAGTTCAATTAAAACACCATTTCAGGGGGCTGGAAAGTTAGCTCAGAGATAAGAGCACAAACTGCTCTTCCAGAGGTCTGAAGTTCAATTCCCAGCAACCACATGGTGATTCACAACCGTCTATGATGAAACCCAGTGCCCTCTTCTGGAATACAAGCAGAACACTGAATACATAATAAATAAGTTAATTAAAACAAAAAATAAAACCAAAACCAAACCAACCAAACAAACAAACAAACAAAACAACAAAAACAAACAAACCAGGTAGATTTCCCATGGACTGCAAGGTGGCTGGGTTTTTTGTTTGTTTGCTATATAAAGCTGAAATTAAGAATGCATTACTGATTCTCAAATAGAGGAAAATATGACACCAGACACCTGGGTTGATTCCATCTGTCTTCCTTAGGGTTTTACTGCTGTGAATAGACACCATAACCAAGGCAAGTCTTTAAAAGGACAACATTTAATAGGGACTGACTTACAAGTTCAGAGGTTCAGTCCATTATTATCAAGGTAGGAGTATCGTAGTATTTAGGTATGCACGGTGCAGGGAGAGCTGAGAGTTCTACATCTTCATCTGAAGGCTGCTAGTGGAAACTTGCTTCTACGCAGCTAAGTTGAGATTATTTAAACCGATCCCCACACTAACACACCTACACCAACAGGGCCACACTCACTGTTATTTGTAATTTTTAAAAATATACATTTGCTTTTTCTCTAGAGCTCTTTCCAAGCTCCCTCAATCTCTCTCAACTAGCTCCATCAGCCTCTAATGACCACCCGAGTCTTACTCAGCTCCCACAGCTTGCTCTCCTGGTCTCTACTTGCTCCTTGCCTGGTGCCAGAAACGGCCTTCTCACCCAGCTCCTATGGTTGGTTCTTAACCTGCCCAACACCTTCTCCTCTTGAGAATGCTGGTGGTTGGCTCCCCTGACCACAAATGACTGCTCTGATGTTAAGCCCTCTCTCTTCCCCACCTGAATAATCTTGAATGGAAAACACCAGACCATCTTAATATTTTAAAATCAGCCAAGTGACATAACTGCTGGTCTTGAAATCTATTGTCCTAAACTCATCAGCTATTTTATATTAGAATTCAACTGGTAGTGTATGCCACCACCAGATCGAATAGCCACCTAGACTACATTATGTCCATCTTCTGCTGGAAATGTCCATCTTCTGCCTGGCTGAAATTTTTTTCTCAATCTCATCTTTCTCCTTTTCTTCCTGGGACTTGGAAAACTCGCCTCTAAATCTTCATCCAATGATTGGCTTCTGCTGACTTTATTTACCCAAAAATCAAGTAAAGAATCTCCCCCTACACCATACCTCTCAATAGCGCCATTCCTTGAGCCAAGCATATACAAACCAACATACCATCCATGTTTAGGGATGATAGAATAAATAGATGCTTAGGGAAAAGACATGCTTAAATAACTGTAATTCAAAGGGCAGGAGTGAGGATGCTGCTACACATTCTATAGAGACCAACATATCAGTGTTCTTACCCCCTCACTCACATGAAACTTCCCCTTCATTATAGTTGTTCTTTGAAAAACTCAACGTCCTTCCCAATATTCCCTATTCCCACATCTAGTTCATTAATCAAACGCATGATTTTTATCTCATGTTCCAAATCACTGGGCAGTGCTGGCATTCATAAGTAATGACTTTGATGAGCTAATTCATGCCCAGTTGTGAATGTGTAATGATGAGTTTATAAGTGTTCTGTTTGAGAGGTTGTATGGACTTTAAGGAGGAATATAACATTTCTTCAAGGAGATATAAAATATGGAATATCTAAGATTGTGCCCAGCTGGACAAAATGCAAGAACAGATTAAACAATAATAACACTGCAATATTTGAAGGTAAAAAAGGAAGGAAATAGAGAGATTTGGTGTACAATGCTTATCTATATGAAACAAAATAAGTTAGCCTTTTTACAACAGATGATAGTGAGTTGTGCTTTCTCTCACTGAGAGGTACCTGCCTACAACTCTCACCAGAAATGACTGCTACCTATGTGGCCGTCGCTCTCTAGCAGATGCTCACTCCTGTTCTGACTATTAACACAACAGGGAAAAGTTTCCTTCATCCAGGGTCCACACATTGCCCATTCCAGCACAGTTCCACTGTTCAATTCTAGGACTGTAATCCACCCATTTGTGGTTGGGCTACTTATTTAATTTCCTTATGTAATAACCTGACAATTAGACCAATTGAAGTTTGCAAAATATAGACAAGCCAAACCTATAAAAGACTGTTGTTAATTAAATACCCTGCCTTTATAATTTAGAAGGTATCCATGATAAGCATGAAAAGTTTCCACTTCTTGATTTTGAGGTTAACAGTTTCCTCCTAAGAGCTTCCGTGAAGTTAATGTGTGAAACAAACCTCAATACTCTTGAGCGGACCACTGGACATTTGACTAACTCAATAATGCCCTTCCTCAATATTCACTGTTATATTATTTGGTGAGAACTTGATATCTTATTGATAAAAAGGAACCCTCATCAGTGAGATTCTGGATTTAACATTATACAAAATTGATGAGCCGGTTACTGAGGAAAGTATCTGGTGTGATAGTGACTACCTAGTTTCTCCCTACCTCTATTAAAGCGTTCTCTGACTAAAGATGTTTAGAAAAATTCAACTTAGTCTAAGACCTACATGTGAACCTTTCTATATTTTCATTGAATATATAACTTTTAGTTCTAGTAAAGAAAAGAATCCTGTTCAATTAATCTCCTGACTAATCTACAGTTATGGAAAGAATAGACCTGTCAAGAGCATTCCACAAATGGACTTGTACGCTCAGGGCAGAGAAACCAAAAGGAAACCAGCAGGTGACCAGGATACTGAATAAGCCTCTGAGGTCAACAGCTGGTCCTTAATTTCTTATTATTTGCATAAGATTAGCCACAGTGAAGTGGAATGCCAGGGCCAGGAAGCAGGAGAGGGTGGGTTGGTGAGCAGGGGAAGGGGGGAGGAAACAGGGTTTATTTTTTTTTCCAGAGGAGAAAATGGGAAAGGAGATATCATATGAAATGTAAATAAAGAAAATATCTAATAAAAATTTTTTTCAAAAAAAAAAAAGATTAGTAGCCTTTCCTGGATAAAAATCTAGGAAGGATTATACTATAGCTATCTAAAATATGTCTGCATAGTAAGTAAAACGAAAGATTTCTTAATATATGACCTACAATTACAGAAATATGTTCCCATTAGAAATGAAAAGAGAACATAGTTTGCAAGATATAGCATGGAATCTGCATGATTCTGTTAGCATTTCTGTAAATTTTAATGTTATTGTATTCCTACTGTTATATGAAGATTCTTATTTATTAAAGGTGGACTTATTCTATTTACAACAGGTAGTATATGTATTGAAGCATGTAAAATACTCAACACAGTGTCTACCTCATAGTTTACTATTAGAATTACCAATGTTTAAAAGTGGTAGAAGATTCCCAGCTTTCAAATACAGAGCATGTAAGTCTGTCTTGGCTATTTACTTTCTGTTTCTCTGTTATTATGAGTAGACACAGATAACTAGGTACCCATGAAATGCATGCACAATGAATGGTTCCAGAGAGCTATAATGTAATGTGTACATCAGGTAATACTTTAAGGTAACTACTCTTGGGAGTGGAGAGATGGTTCAACAGTTAAAAATGTGAAATGCTCTTTTAGAGGACTCATTTGTTTCCCACTACCTAGGTAAGGTAGCTCACAATTATATTTTATTCTATCTTGAGAGACTCTGACACCACCTTCTGATCTCTGTGGGCACTGCACTTACATGCACAAAGCCACACTCAGACACACATAATTTAAAATGATTTAAAAGATTAAAACCTTCTTTATACACTGTAATTAACACTACTTGAAAGTGAATTCACATTACAATGTTTGTATATTTGTCCGTTGGAGGTAGGACTAAATCAGTTAAGATTTATGGGATGGATGGGTTGTGGAGTGATAACCAGGAAGGGGGATATAATTTAAGATGTAAACCACAGGAATGATTATAAATAAATAAATAAATAAATAAATAAATAAATAAATGGAAAAAGAAAAAATGTTTTGATACTTTTAAAGACATTGGGTTTGTCTTTTGAAATATATTGATGCAATATTGATAATAGTAACCCAATGGTTATAGCTATATATTCAAACTCGACTCAAAAATACACTCTAAAAGAACTTGAGCAAGACATATGGTTTACATGCCTGTCCTCATCACCTATAGTATATGGAGAATATGATTTCACATTAAATGCCGTAATTAGCTTGTACTTCAGTGATGAATATGTAAGTATCTTTATAAGAACCAAACGGGACCAGGACATTGTTGATTTGTAGTTAATGAAAATGACGCATACATCAACTAATCCAAAAGTTAGTGAAACCTCATCACAAAGGACTAGTTATCACCTCTTTGCAATGATGTAATGTTGCATGAGCCACTTATTTTTGCATGTGTTTTTATGTTTATTTTAATAACTCATTATATATTCCAGGGCAGACACATCCTCCTAAATCAGACTGAAAATGCAAATGCATTTAACTTGAGAGGTTCAGAGAAATCTATACTTCCGTGCAGGAAAGAGGCACATAGACATGTGAAGATGGGAATTCTGAGACCTTGTTCCACTTAGGCAACTTATTCAGTACATTCTGGGAAGTTTCTACGGAAGTCTTTGATTTTACCTAGCTGTTCCCAAGATCAGAGCGCCTTGTGTTAGCCGCCTGTGGTAAGACTTAAACATAACTTCTTTGATACTTCTAAGAATTCCATTTCTCTGCCTGCTTTCATTTCCCCCTGATGTATACCATATACCTCCAGTTGAAAATCATAGTCTGTTGGGTTTTGTCTCTCATTTCATTTCTTGTGAGTACTCTAAATTTCTTCTTAGGGAGATTAATGTCACAGCATTGTATTTATCCTCTGCCTTGCTTCTGGTTTATTTATTCAGAGCTTTACTATTTTGTTTAAACCGTATAGCGTTCATTCTTAAGGAGACTCGTGACTCTCACAGAATCCTTCTAAGTAAACAATAGGAAGAATTTTTATAAAGGCTTTTAAAGGCTCTCTTACTGAGATCCACTAAGAAGCTTGGTATAGAATGGGGATTGTGAACACTTTGAACACTTCACATAAAAACCATGGTTTATTTTCTGCCTGTTGCCGGTTCGCTGTTTTATTGTTCGCTTCAGTGCATGTAGCAGAGTTCCTACACTGCACACCCTGACTGCCTCCACTTGCATAAAACATGATGCTCTAACTCGAACAATGCTGGAATATATTACATAAATTTCCTTTTGATACCCAGCATGTTTTCTACTCTAATAGAATCTGAGGAGAATCGCATCTCCTTCCCCTCAGTGTTCCTGTTGTGCTTCATAACTCTTTCTTCGGCAAATCCAATAACCATCTTGAAGCCATTAGAAAGGATGCTTTTCAATGAAGAGTGGAAGTTGCTCAGTGGGGCAGAGCTAAAGATGATCTAGCATGCAGTTGAATGGTAGTATAACAGAACATGCTCTGAAGGCTTGGGAAGCAGTAAACCCAACATTTTTTTTTCACTAAAATTCTTGCAGTCGGTTTAAAATGCAGGGGAACTTCTAAACTGATCATTTTTCAAACCTGGTCATGAACATTTCTAACTTGTTTGTCTGCTTTACTGTAGAAGATATAACAATGTGATTCACTTCCCATTCTCTCTCAAACATCATACACTTCAACCTTCAATAGTGCCATGTACTCTTGTATCAACTAGACAAAGCTAGGTAAGGCCAAGGAGAAGAAAGAAGACCACTACATTCAGTGTCTTGGAAAGAGTTTGTTATCCTGTTACAAAGGAGAAGAATGAGATCAGAGTACTTCAATATTTAGATATTTCTGTGATGTTTAAGGCCATAAAATAATCATTAATGAGAAGGAAAGAAGAATTAAAATCATTACAAAGAACCCCAGAATGGATAATGTTCAGATGCCAATCCAATAATGCCTTCAAATAATTTTTATGACTAATAAATTAGCAAAATATTCAAAATGTTTAAGCTAGGTATATAATTTGTTTGAATTGTTTCTATTAATTGGAGTAAAATGTATATCAGTTACAATTATCATTTATTTCTAAATACCATTAACTTTCAATAGAGGCATATACTCCTCTGTTGCCTTCCTTTGCAACTAGACAAATTAGTTAAGGTCTGAATACCTTAAAAATTTGAGGACTTTTTGGCTTTGAAAAAAATACCGTTTTCTGGACAAGTACATATTAGAATAGCTTTAGACCAAAGTAGCCTCTGATATCTTCACTCCTCATGTGATGTCAGAGAAGCCAACAAAACAGTTTAACGGTAAGCATGAAAGTGAATTATAACCACTTCTTGTAGCCTGACAAGTTTATCTCAGCATTCATAGAATACCGAAGACATCCCGAATGGTGTCGATGATGAGGTAGGATGTGAAGTTCACATTGGGGTGTTCCTGAGCTATTCATTCTCTTCATCTTCTTGAGGCTCTGTTGTGTACCACAAAGACAGAGTGATAACAGTTCCTAAAAGTTTCTTGTTTCTCATTTTTCTTCTGAGCATGAGATCATGAATAAATGAGTCAATAGCACATCATACTGCTTTTAGACAAATTCCAATTGTGTTTCTTTAAGAGAAGTTTGGCTTTCATTGTTTTTCTTTTATTGTGTTAAAAATTAATGCAAATGACTTCATTTACATTTCTAGGTTATATTCCTTCTTTCTTTATTTTTTTGAAATGTAACCTGTTTATTCAGAAATGAATACAGGAAGGGGAGAAAGATGGCAAGAGTCCTAAGTTCCTTTTGAATACTGGCTCAGGTAGCATAGCTCTGTGGGCTCCAAATCTCAGTGGTTTATTTTCTATCACTGTAAAAGCATTTCTTTTTATTTTTTATTAGATATTTTCTTTATTTACATTTCAAATGTTCTCCCCTTTTCTGGTTTCCCCTCTGAAAACCTTCCTATTCCACCCCCTTTTCCCCTGCCCACCAACCCACCCACTCCCACTTCCTGGCCCTGGCATTCTTCTACACTGAGGCATAGAGCCTTCACAGGACCAGGGGCCTCTCCTCCCATTGAGGACCGACTAGAACATCCTTTGCTACATATGCAGCTAGAGCCATGAGTCCCACCATGTGTACTCTTTGGTTGTTGGTTTAGTCCCTGGGAGCTCTGGGGGTACTGGTTAGTTCATATTGTTGTTCTTCCTATGGGGCTTAAACCCCTTCAGCTTCTTGGGTCTTTTTTGTAGCTCCTTCATTTGGGAACTCTGTGCTCACTCCAATAGATGGATGTGATCATCTACTTCTGTATTTATCAAGCACTAGTGGAGCCTCTCACGAGAAAGATATATCAGGCTCCTGTCAGCAAGCACTAGTTAGCATCCATAATAGTGTCTGGGTTTGGTGATTGTATATGGGATGGATCCCCAGGTAGGACAGTCTCTGGATTGTCATTTCTTCAGTTTCTGTTCCACGCTTTGTCTCTGTAACTCCTTCCATGGGTATTTTGTTTCTCCCCTTTAAGAAGGATAGAAGTATCCACACTTTGATCTTCCTTCTTCTTGAGTTTCATGTGGTTTATGAATTGTATCTTGGGTGTTCTGAACTTCTGGGCTAATATGTACTTATCAGTGAGTACATACTGTGTATATTCTTTTGTGATTGGATTACCTCACTCAGGATGATGTCCTACAGATCCAACCATTTGCATAACTTCATTGTTTTTAATCGCTGAGTAGTAATCCATTGTGTAAATGTACACCATTTTCTGAATCCATTCCTCTGTCGAGGGATATCTGGATTCTTTCCAGCTTCTGGCTATTATAAATAAGGCGGCTATGAACATAGTAGACCATGTATCCTTATTACATGTTGGATTATTTCATACATCTTCTGGGTATATGCCCAGGAGTGGTATTGTTGGATCCTCTGGGTTATATTCTTAAAAATATAATCAGTCTATAATGAAGCATTTTTTTCAAATGCTTCATGATGTTCTCCTCTGTATTAGCTGTTACTTCATTTAGTATAAGGCTCTATCTTGTAGTTGCCACACTGTCTGCCACACCCACTACAATTGCTTAGGTTATATATTTGAAAACTAGTTGGATGATCTTTCTTTTTTTTTAATTGAAAATATATTCTTATCTCATGTAATACATCCGAACCACAATTTTCCTTCCCATCACACCTCCCACATCCCCCTACTCTTTTCCCAGATCCAGTAAGATCATTCTTCATTCTCCAATTGACTCCAGAGGTATTTATGTTGTAAGATGGATATGTTAAATCATTGGAAGGATTGACTTATGGGTTAACGAATATGACATCCGAAGCTACTTTAAGCTTGAGTACTGTATTATTCCACGACAAGCTAAGTTGTTTTGAGACTTTGATGTATACCTTGACAAATCACTGGTTGAGTTGCCTTTGAGGTGGTCTTAAAAGTCACTAAAAGAAGCAACTCTTCACCTGTCACAACAGATCAGAGGTGAAAACACTGATAGGTTCAAACTAGGAGTTGCAATTAGACCCTTCCCTAAAGCTCGGACTAAACACAATCAGTCTACCCAGTGCTTAAGCAAGTGTTCCTCAAGGCATATTTGCAAATGAGTTTATAAAGTAAGAACCTTGAATCCATCAGCTCTCAAAGAGCTAATCAATATATTCCAAGATGATCTCAGAAAAGTTTTGCCTTTGGGAAGCTTAATTCATTTCAAATCATGGCAATGAAAAAATGAGCAGTGAAGACAATTTGACCAAATAGGAAAAGTAGATGATGCTGCACACTACACAAGTTCCATTTTATTTTTTTTTTATCTGAACAAGATATTCTACTGAATAGAATGGTCATGAAAGTTAATCAGGAACTGGGTTAGGGTGTGAGTTGAGGTAATTACGAACACACAGGGAAGCTGGAAGAGGCACTTTTACTCATAGCCCTAGCTCTCTAACAAAATATTTATTCTAAAATGGGAATGGGAAGCCAGGTAAGTGACTTGGTATGTAATCTACTGGGTAAATTTTCTTTTAATGGTGTTTGTATCTGGATATAATCACTTCTCATAGCTAGGGTGTTTGCCCCTAAAAAAGATAAATTCCCCAGATATCTTTAAAGGATGGATATCAAATGTCATTTCCCTTTTAGAATCTGGCACAGTAATGGCATCAAAAATTCCCAGGAGTGTACTTTTTATTTTTATGCACCTGAAATAGAATCCAGGTTTATCATACACTGAAGACAGCATAGCTCCTTGGCTGGTCCCAAGGGAAATATGCAGAGTGGCAGAAATGAAAATGTGCTATCCTGGGAACCCTGCCGTATTACAGACAGCATCAGTAGCATGTGTTTGCATAAATGATACATAAGTCTGTATTCTATGAAAATGCAGTTTTACTGCCTTTAAAACTCAGAGATAACATCTGAAAAGGAATGATAGAATGGACTAAGAAAGGATTTTAATGGAAAGAAGACATTTTAAAAACTCATTAAAGCTGCTTTGTTCTAGAAATGGGAACCAGAGTTAAAGTAGTCCAGGTAGGATAATTGCGCATAAGCACCCAGAAAGACAGACTTCATTCCACCATAAAAAAAGCTAAGAAGAGGTGAGTTGTCCTGATTTCCTCTGGATCTTACTCAGATCACTGCTGAACTTGTGAAAGCAGAGATTTCATCATAAGCAGTTGATTTCACTTGAAGCTTCCATGGACTTAAAATCAAAATAGCATAAGAGGACTTCTTAGGTATTACTACAGAGATGATATATGAAAGCAGAGATGCTAGAATTAAGACAATAAAATACTTATGCTAAAGAGCACAATGCCAGGCACCTACAATGGGAATTACAGTTTGTGCAACTGTGTCTCTCACTTTGTTAAATAAGTCATTGCACTGACAGCTTTCCAACATCCTGTATGACTCAGAGTGTGAGCTTTCACAAGTGATCTCCTACCATTCCTCTCTTCATGTCTCTACTAAAGTAATAGCATGGCAGATTATATACGTCAATTTAAGAATAACAAATGCAGTCTCATGCTTGTTTTTTTTTTTATAAGTTTAGACCTTTATAATTCACAGTAGGAGATGCCTATTTTCAAAGTCATGGTGTACAATTGGTATGCATTGTGTTTATGGCATGGACATTTCTCACAGTTCTACAATTTCATTCATAAATTCCTAAAAGTTTCCAACTTTGTCCATAAATTGCCCAAGGTCAGCAGAGCATGAGCAGAATTGCAGATAGGAATAAATTATCAGTCATACTATATATGAGGTGAGCCACAATAATTTTCTCACTTACTTTCCAAGTCACAATTATTCCTGCCTGCTTATTTTCATAGAATATGGCATTGACTAAACATTCTGTGACTGACAGGTCCTCCAGCTTCTATACTGTTAAATTACAAAAGACAGTATATCATGTTACAATGCTATCTTATTTGGGTAAAAATATCTAAAATGACACTAAAATTACATTAGAAATAATATTTCAACATAAGGAAATTACAGTCATCATTTACATTAAATCACCACATTATTATTGAGTAGTTTTAGTTGCCCATTGTCTCTATTCTTAGAAAAATGAGCCTAGATAGAGAGAATGAGGAAAAGAGTTTCAAGCACAACGTTGCTCTTGCCAGACTATATTACTTAGGGAGACCTTGTATCAAAAACATGATAATTAAATATAAGTAGAAATCAAAGTGAAAAACTTGTGCATAATCTCAATGGCAGGAAGTAAATAATAAGATTCTGATATGCCAAAGATATTTGAGATTTCTTTTGCTAGAGACATTCAAGAGTGTTTGTCTTTAGCATTTATATTTGAGGCGGTACAGGAAAGATATCTGTCAGTGATGTGGATGAACTTTATCCCCACTGAGCAAATCATAGTCATTATATAAAACATGTACTTTGCAAGTTATTGAAAATTTCCAGCACCATTCATAGTACAGTGGGGGGAAAGTATGATGCAAAAGTTCCAGCCACTTATCCTCTGGAGGTAAAAGGCAATTTTGTAAGTGCACCTATCAGGATATAGAATGCTAATGAAGAAGGCTGGCTGAGAAGCTGTTATTTATGAAGTTCTAGACCATTTGTCCTAAATAGCAGCTCATGGAATTGCATTCATCCTGAATGTAAGATTGGGACTGAAAAACTTTCTTGGAGCCAAAGTATGACACTTCTAGGTTATAAGTCTAGGTCTGAATTAGGGTTTTTCTCTATGTCAAAGGGTCTTGACACATGACTTCTAAGTCTATACTGTGTCATATTACTGAATGTAAGGGTTCTAAAAATAATTGGCAACATGAACATATTTCTAAATGTACAAAAAAACAGGACTTAATTAAAAG
This sequence comes from Montemys delectorum, assembly GCA_019843815.1. NCBI lineage: Eukaryota > Metazoa > Chordata > Mammalia > Rodentia > Muridae > Montemys > Montemys delectorum. The sequence continues at coordinate 11,489 of JADRCD010112805.1, forward strand.
TCAGACTCATAATAAACCAGGGTATTGCTTCTAATGCGTGCCTCTGTTGTGTTATACTTCAATGTAGCCTTGTGTGCTAGGGAGTTTTAGGTCAACATAACACAAGCTGAAATACAATTGGAAAAGAGAACCTCAATTGAGAATATACTCTTAACCTATTGGCCTGTGGGCAAGCCTCTGGTTCATTTCATGATTGATTAATTGATGACTGCTGTGGGCGGACCCAGCTCATTTGGAGTGGTGTTACTCCTCAGCCAATGATCGTAGGGGCTATAAGAAAGCACGATGAACAAGCGATGAAGTGGAAACCCATAAGCAGCACTCTACCATAGCCTCTAAAATCAGCTCCAAGCCTCCAAGTTCCTTCCGTCTCTGACTTCACTCACTGATAGGCTCTACTATGGAACTGTAAGATGAACCAAACCCCTTCTCATAAGTCATAGTATTGTGGTCATGATGTTTTATCACATCAATAGAAACACAGCTCAGATACCTTAGTTTGGATATACTGCACGCTTCACACTGTATCTGCTGTGAAGCCACCTAGTGCCAATTAGGTTGTTGACCATATACCTTTACTCAGACTTGAAATTCGTGTTTGTCATGAACTGTAGCTCTTTTATTATACATACAGAGACTGCAGTTTGGCCACAAAAGATACTTCATGTTTTTCTACCCTCTATTCCTTTGCATGTATTTAGTGTTTCTTTGGATTTTATTGAGTATAAAATCAAGCACATCTGTCTAATTAATGTGAACATTTATTTGGATCTTTAGTAAAATTTATTTTATGATTTATATCAGCAAATGATTTACATACCCACAAATCTGGGCCACATGAAATTTTCTAGAGTGATAAGTAGTTAGACCTGAAGTAATGATAAGAAGCTTTGATGGGGTCAGTGAAGTGACTCAGCAAGTAAAATCATGTTTTGTACAAGCCTGGCAACCTGAGCACAGTTGCTGAAAATCAGTGTTTGAAAGAAAACAGATGCAGTGTCTTACAGCTGTCGTGGCAGCACTCCAACAGTGAGATGGAAAAGACAAGGGAATCACCTGGAATCTCATGGTACAGGTAGCCTGGAGTATACACCACTGAGGAAAAGCAACAAACCCATTTTCAGAAATATGAAAGTTGAAAATTGCCGCTGCAAAGTTGTTCCCTAATGTCCACACATGCCAGAGGACATACATGTGCCAGATTAGCATGTGTGCAAACACACATACACCCACACTTTGAACAAATCAAATAGAAACTTGTATGTACTTAATTTTTATGTATCCTACACAGAAAGACTTGTTCTATCAGTTTCCACATCCCCAGCTAGGGTCTCCATTGGGAAAAATTTCATAGTGAGTCAACACAGATGAATTTGTCCTTTTCTATTTGTGGACTAGATGGACTGTATTGATTCCTGGGACAATTAAGTTGTTAGCAGCAAAATAGAGCTGATTTCAACCAACTCAGTCTCTATAGGCTTCTTCAATATAATTCAGAAAGAATCACCCAGTTCTATTTTCTAGGAGTGAAATATTTTGCCTCATTTTCTCTACTAGCCCCAGATCTTCCAGCCACTGTCCTACAGGAAGAGCTATTGCTGATTGGGCTTAGAATGAGTCAACAATATACACTGGGCCATGCTTCAGAAAGCAGGTTTATTCCTCTGTAAATGAAGAATCTCACTTTCCTATTATTGCAGTTCTTTTTCAGCCTCTGGTAGGTTCTGTCTTCAGGGCAGATTGCTTGTCTTATATCTTTCCTTTCAAGGAGAGTGGCTGGTTGTATAAGTGGATTGAGAAGTTTTCTCTTATCATAATATTCGACTTGTTCTTCAAAGAAAATTACAGACTGCTGATTATGTAGTCCAGATGCTTAATGGCACCATACTTCTGGATCCTTGTACATGATATCACAACCATAGGATTTCTTCTGTTTATCTACAGAAAACAAACTGGTTCTTTTCTTATAACTTGTCTCTGAATATTTATTTTCTTCTTTTTTATGTTTATGATCTATGTGTTTAGATGCCATATGTGTACAGGTGGCCATAGAAGCCTATATATCATGCCCAGCTGGACCTGGAGACACAAGTGATTCATGGAAACTTGAGGAATCCCACTAATGTTGGTAGCTGGACTGATGTTCACTGGAAGAATAGGAAGTCTTCTTAACTACTGAGCCATTTGTCCAGCCCCATTTCTATAAGTCACAAGTTTAAGAAAATACCTTTGTAAAAATGAAGTCATAAATGAAATATTTGATGAGATTGTTCCAAACTAGCCAAATTGTTTCTGTATTAATACCATTTATAGATTAATCCTTTAAAAGAGTTAATCCCTTAGGCTCTTTAATGCAAAATTTGCTATTGTATTTCTATTTTTACCTTTATATTAGTTTAATCATATAACAGTTTTAAAGAGACACAGAGACAGTGACAGACAGACAGAATTTTTCTTCCCAACACAATTTCATATAGTCTAAGCTTGCCTGATATGAACTTAGTATGTAACCAGGGTCATTGAAACTCCTGGTCCTCTTCTGCCACCCAAGTGCTAACATTAGGAGCATATAACACCATGCTCAGGATTATCCTCGTAATTTTACTCTGTAGAAATATTTAGTGCTGTTAATACTATCTCAGTTGATACATATAATCCATCAATTAATGATCATCATAATATAAATTTAGAGCTTGGAGAAATTATCTGTGTTCATGAACATTATCTTTGCCTCTTCATATTCAGTTATCCCATATTCAATACCATGCAATAAGAAGATTTGCCATTTATCTCACTTGGTTTTGAGTATTTTTGAGGCTCAGCTATATAGTCTTTGCTTTCTAATTAACATGTAATTTAAATCAGATACTGTCAAAAGCTAAGATCATACCTAAGAATTTTAACAGTTACATGTCAGGTTCTTGAGATAGGAAGGTTAATCATCTATGGACTGAATCAGAAAGTTACCCAGAGCACTACTTGTGGTGGTTTAAATATGGTTGGCCATGGGAAATGCCCCTAATAGAGGTGTGTGGCCTTGTTGAAATAGATGTGGCCTTGTTGCAGGAAGTGTTTTGCTGTGTAGGCTTTCAGGGTTCCTAGTGCTCAAGCTCTACATAGTGTGGAAGAGACTTTTCTGCTGGCTGCTTGTGGGGAGCCAATTCCTCCTTGCTGCCTTCAGATCAAGATGTAGAATTCTCAGTTCCTTCTCTAGCACTGTGTCTGGCTGGATGCTGTCATTCTTCTTGTCATCCTAATAAAGTGAACCTCTGAAATTGTAAGCTAGTTCAAATTAAATGTTTTCCTTTAAAGGAGTTGCCTTGGTCATGGCATCTCTTCACAGCATTGGAAACCTTCAGACACTTCTCTAGCATGAAAGCCTTTGCAAAGTCACGTATCCCACATGGGGCTCATGACTATGGAAGCACATGAGTTGGGCCAGTTGTATAGCGAACGCATCACCTTATGTGATTCAGCCTGTAAAGGCAGTTTGGCATCTGTCACATCTGTTCACTGGAAGTCAGTTACTAAGGCCACATAGTCTCAAAAGATATAAACTAGTCTCTATTCTTTATAAGAAAGAATTCCAAAAATTAAGGACTGGTGATTTCATTTGAATTCAGGTATGTATGATTCCATATCTTCTCTCAACCATGTTTTCCATAACTTTCCAAAGCACATGAAAAGCACATAAAGATTATCTGACCACTTAGCCTGTTTGCTTACAAACCCAACTGAAGTTAGACATCCAGCCTAAAATGATGTTTTTAGGACATCTTAATTGGTTGTAAATGTTCAATGCACATTTTTGAATACTAGAATCTTCAAGAATTACATTCTAGAAGATATAAATAATGTCATTACCAATTTACTGTGTTTTAAAAGCTCTCTTTTCTTAATAATTCATGTTTGACTAAATCGACCCCAAAAATTACTCTATGAACCTCTACTCTATATTCATAATCACATATTTTTTCAACATAATATTTATTTCTTCCTTTTAACCAGGATTATATTCAACTCAACTAAATTCTTTTTTTTCCATCTAAAATTTCCTCATGGACACAATAACTTAAAATTCAAGAGATACCATTCCTTCTGACAAGAATATTCTGATTCTATCACAAATGTGATCAAGATTCCCTTCAACGATTCATTCTTTCCACAACCAGCCTGCTAAAGGCTTATGGCTCTGAGATCATTGAGATACTAGACACTTCACTGTGTTTTGATATTTGCTACAGTATTTGCTGAACCATGAATTTCTGTGAAAGATGGATAAAGCAATGATTGAATTTCTTTTTTATTTGAAACTTCTCATATATCTCAGTGTGTGGCTTTGCATATATTTCCAGCTGTTTCCACAATCTTTCATTCAATATGAAAATAAAGTCAAATACCCAAACCATAAATTAACAGAAGTTGTCTTTCTTTCCTTTTAAATAAATAATAGTAGTCTGGCTAAATTATACTTTTTATAATTTTCCCACTTTTATCCTATTGTTGCTAATTTGTTAAAAACCTTGGGGTTTTAGAACCTTTGATAATTTTACCTTGAACATTATGGATCCTCAAAACTTTGTGCCAGATATTTCTGCATCAAGGTTAGAAATTTTGTCTTAGAACCCAGAGCCACATCTCTGAATAAATGCTTGCAGTTTGGTTAATGTAGCTGAATACTTACTGCATCATCAATGAAATAAAAAGTAATAATTTACCAAAACCCATCTTACCAAGCTTTTTGAATTGATCAGTAGTTTCTATGATTTTGCTAAACCAGTTCCCTTATTGATTGATCATAAGATCTATATTACTTTTAATAATGTAATTTCAAAATTTCTGGATATGGAAAATGACTTATGGATGGAGGTGTGTTGTGTACATGCATGAATATCTCCACCTGTGTGCAGATGCCAACAAAGGCCAGAAGAGGGTAGCCCAGTTGTGTTCTACCTGATGTGAATGATAGGATTTAACACTAGACCTCTAGAGAAAGTGATTGCTCATAAACAATAAGCCATTTCTCCACTGGCTCAATTAAACACTAAAAGGATTAAAAGATACATTTTATGCTTCAGGTTTTTAATCTCTCCTGGGACAGATTGGCATGGCTGTCCCACTCCCCACCCAACAGTCTACAGGTCTCCCAGAAGATCTGTTGTAACCACGAACAGAGGTAAGACCCCCACCCAAATATTCACCCAAACTGGGACTCCCACAGAGACCACTAGAAGTGGAATACCTTCTCTCTGCATGAGCCCCATCTCTCTTCATATCTGCACCTCATCCAGAGCAAATCAGCTTGTCTGTCCTTCTCCCCACACCATAGTCTGCTGGTCTCGAGAGAGTTCTGCCATAACCAGGGAAAAAGGTCACAGGAGAATTGCTCTAACAAGGGACACAGGAGGATTACTCTAAACAGGGACAGAGGAGGCCTCCTCTTACCAAGGACAAAGGACCTCTCATTACCACCACCACCACCAAACAAGAGATAGCATTGCCTGTCTGCTTCTTGGGAGGCCTGATGAAATCCAAATCACAGAGCTCTACTTGCCTTCAAGGAGGCAAACTCTAGAAGAGACACCCAGGCCAGATAACACCAGAGATAATCAGATGGTGAGAGCTAAGGACAAGAATATAAGCAACAATACCCAATGTATTTTGACACCATCAGAACCCAGTTCTCCCACCACAGCAGTCCTGGATACCCTAAGATACCTGAATAACATGATACTAACCTAAAATTCTGTCTCATGGAGATAATAAAGCCCTTTGAGGAAGATATATATAATTCACTTCAAGAAATAGAGGAAATCACAGACAACCAGGTAGAAGCCCATAAAGAGGAAATAAATAAATCACTTGAAGAAATAAAGGAAAAGACAATCAAACAGGTGAAGAAATTGAATGAATCAGTCCAAGACTTAAAAATGAAAGTAGAAAAAAAATAAAGAAATCACAAATGGAGGCAACCCTGGAGACGGAAAATCTAGGAAAGAAGAGTTACAGATACAATCATCACCAACAGAATACAAGAGATAGAAGAGAGAATTTTATGCATAGAAGATACCATTTAAGATATTGACACAATGGTCAAAAAAAATACAAAGTGTAAAATGTTCCTAACCTCAAATATCTAGGAAATTCATGACACACAAAAAAAGACCAAACATAAGAATAATAGAAATAAAAGAAGGTGAGACGTTTTATTTCAAAAGGCCAAATGTCTTCAACAAAATCAGAGAAGAAAATGTCTCTAACCTAAAAAAAAAAAAAAGATGACCACTAACATATAAGAAGCCTATAGAAGACCACATATATTAAACCAAAAAAAGAAGATATCTCATCATATAATAATCAAAACATTATATCCACAGAATAAAGAAAAAATACTAAAAGCAGTAATGCATAAAGGCCAAGAAACATATAAAGGCAGACTTATTAGAATTACACCAGACCTCTTAACACTATAAGCCAGAAGATTCTGGACAGATATGATTCAGAGCCTAAGAGACCACAGATGCCAGTGCAGGCAGCTACTATACCCAGTATAACTCTCAATCACCATAGATGAAGAAACCAACATATTACATGATACAACTAAATTTAAACAACATATCTTCCTACTAATCTAGCCATACAAAAGAATTCTAGAAGGAAAACATGAGAAGAATAACTACACCCAAGAAAACACAAGAAATTAATCATCTCACAACAAACACAAAAGAAGAGAATTACACCCATAATATCACCTCAAACAACAAAAATAACAGGAACCAACAATCACTGATTTTTAATATCTCTCAACATCAATGGACTCTACTCTCCAATAAGAAGACAAGGGTTAACATACTGGATATGCAAGATCTAGTATTTTACAGCATATAGGAAACACACTTCAGTGATAAAGACAGATACTACCTCAGAGGTAAAAGCTGGAAAGAAGTTTTCCAAGCAAATTGTCACAAGAGACAAGCTAGAGTAGTCATTCTAATATCCAATTAAATAAACTTTTAAACAGAAGTTATCAAAGGAGATGAAGAAGGACACTTCATACACATCTAAGGAAAAATCCATCAGAATGAAGTCTCAATTCTGAACATCTACACTCCAAATGCAAGGGCACCCACATTCATAAAAGAAATTTTACTAAGGCTGAAAACACATTGAAACTCACACATTAATAGTAGGAGACTTCAATACCACACTTTCAACAATGGTCAAGTCATTGAAACAGAACTAAACAGAGACACAGTAGAACTAGTACAAGCAGGTAACCAAATAGATTTAACAGATATATACAGAATATTTTACCCTAAAACAAAAGAATATACCTTCTTCTCAACACCTCATAATACCTTCTCCAAGCTTGACCATACAACCAGTTATAAAACAAGCCTTAAAAGATAAAAGATTGAAATGATTCCACGCATCCTATCAGATCACAACATACTAAGACTAGACTTCGATATAAACAAAAATAAGAGAAAGCTCACATACACATGGAAACTGAACAACTCTCTATTCAATGATAATTTTGTGAGGAAAGAAATAAAGGAAGAAATTAAAGACTTTCTAGAATTCAATGAAAATAAAGACACAGCATACCCAAACTTATGGGAAACAGTGAAAGCAGTGCTAAGAGGAAAATTCATTTCACTAAGTTCTCTCATAAAAAAATTAGATAGAACCTACATTAGAAATTTAACAGCACACCTGAAAGCTCTAGGACATAAAGTAGCAAACATACACAGGAGGAGTAGAAGGATGGAAATAATCAAACTCAAGGAAGACATGAAATAATTTGAAACAAAGAGAATGATACAGTGAATCAATGAAATCAACAGCTGGTTCTATCAGTAAATTAATGAGGTAAATACCCTTAGCCAAATTAACTAATGGACACAAATCCATTATCCAAATTAAGAAAATCAGAAAAGGGAAGGGAAACTTAACAACGGCAACTGAGAAAATTCAAAAAAAGCATCAGATCTTACTATATAAGCCTATACTCAACAAAATTGGAAAATATAGATGAAATGCATGATTTTCTAGACAGATAACACATATCAAAGTGAAATCAAGAACAGGTAACCCATCTAAACTGTCCCAAAGCCACTAAAGACATAGAAGCAGTCATTAAAATCCTCCCAAAGAAACAAACAAGCAAACAAGAACAAGGGTAGATGCATTTATTACAGAATTCTACCAGACCTTCAAAGAAGACCTAATACCAATACTCTTCAAACTATACATTTCATGAATCCACAGCAACTCTGATACCTAAACCACACAAAGACCCAACAAAGAGAACTTCAGAATAATTTCACGTATAATTATTGATGCAAAAATACTCAATAAAATATTCACAAACTGAATCCAAGAATATATCAAAACAATCATTCAGTTAGATCAAGTAGGCTTCTTCCCAGGGCTGCTGGGTTGTTTCAATATATGAAAATCCACCTATGTAATCTACTATATAAAAAAATTTTCAAAAACAAAACAAAACAAACAAACAAAAAAGACATGAGCATCTCATTAGATGCTGAAAAAGTCTTTGAGAAACCATAAACTTCTTCATGTAAAGACCAGGAATTCAAAGTGCTTCCATAAACATAATAAACACAATATACAGCAAACCAACAGCGACCATCAAATTAAATGGAAAGTTGAGGCAAATCCATTAAAATAAGGGACAAGTCAATACTGATCACTTTTTCCTTATTTGTTTAATATAGTACTCAAAGTTCTAACAAGAAAAATTAGACAACAAAAGGAGGACAAAGAGATTCAAAATAGAAAGGAAGAAATCAAGGTATCACTGTTTTTGGATGATATGCTAGTATATATAAGTGACTTCCAAAATTCTACCAGAGAAATGCTAAAGCTGATAAACAGCTTAGCAATGTGACTGGATTTTAATTAACTCAGTCAAATCAGTAGCTTTTTTTATACAAATGATAAATGGGCTAAAAAAGAAAATAAGGAAACAACACCCTTTATGATACCCACAAATAATATAAAATATTTTAGGGGTAAATCTAACCAAACAAATAAAAGATATGACAAAAACTTCATGCCTCTGAGTCAAGAAATCAAGGAAGATCTCGAAGATAGAAAGATCTCCCATGCTCATAGTTTGGTAGGATATCATCATAAAAAATGGCCATCTACCAAAACTAATCTACAGATTCAATACAATCCTCATCAAAATTCAAATACAATTTTTCATAGACTAGAAAACAACAATTATCAATTTTATGTGGAAAAACAAAAAACTTAGGATAGCAATAACTCTCAACAATAAAAGAAATTCTGGAGAAATCATCATTCCTGACCTCAAGTTGTACTACAGAGCAATACTGAAAATAAAAAAGCAAAACATATCAAAACTAAAAACAACAACAAAAACCCAACCAACCAACTAATCAAACAAACAAACAAAAAAGCTGCATGGTATTGGTATAGAGAGAGGCAGGTTGGTCAATGAAATTGAATTGAATATCCAAAGATAAACCCACACACCTATGCACAATTGATCTTTGACAAAGAAGCCACCCAAAATCATACAGTGGAAAAAAAAAAAAAAAGGATCTTCAACAAAATAGTGTTGGGTCTAACTGGGAGACTGCATGTAGAATAAGGAAAATTGCTCTCTATATATTTCCTTGCACAAAGATCAAGTCTAAGTAGATCAAGGATCTCCAAATAAAACAAGACACACTGAATTTAATAGAAGAGAAAGTGGGAAAGAGCCTTGAACTCATTGGCACATGGGGAAATTTGCTAAACAGAACTCCAATAGTTAATGCTCTAAGATCTGTATAGCAGAGGATGGCTTAGTAGGTCATCAATGGGAAAAGAGGACTTTGGTCCTGTTAAGGTTCTATGCCCCAGTGTAGGGGAATGCCAGGGCCAGGAAGCAGGAGAGGGTAGGTTAATGAGCAGGGGAATGGGGGAGAGAACAGGGTTTGTTGTTGTTGTTGTTGTTGTTGTTGTTGTTGTTGTTTGTTTTTTTGTTTTTTATTTTTTCTCTGGAAGGGAAACTGGGAAAGGAGATATCATTTGAAATGTAAATAAAGAAAAATCTAATAAAAAAATAAGAAATTGGGACCTCATGAAACTGGAAAGCTGTAAGGCAAAGGACATAGTCAATAAGACAAATTGACAACCTACAGATTGGGAAAAAAAATCTTCACTAATCCCACATCTGATAGAGGGTTAATATCCAAAATATATAAAGGACTCAAGAAACTAATCAGCAAAAAAAACAAAATACAAAAAAAAAAAAAACAAACAACCCAATCAAAAATGGGGCATAGAACTAAACATAGATTTCACAACTGAAGAATCTCGAATGGCTGAGCAGCACCTAAAGAAATGTTCAAAGTCTTTAGTGAGCAGAGAAATGCAAATTAAAACGACCCTGAGATTCCACCTTACACTAATCAGAATGGCTAGGGTCACATTATACACTAGATAGAAAAATTCCAGAACTAAAATCTGTATTCTTCTGCAAGATATTATGTTGAAATAGAAAGAGTCCACTGGCCTGTTGGCTTAAATTTTATAGCAGGATTCATGCAGTCACTATGACCCATTACAGTGTCTGTAATATGAGACTGTAAGAGATGTACAGAACAGAATGTATACTGATCCTTTAGGAGTTTATAAGTTAGAGGTCACAGCTATCCAAGATATGTTTCCATATTTCTCTCAACTGCAAAGGTTGTTTTCCAATGATTATCAAATTAAGTTTTAAACATAATTATAATACCTTTCCATTTATTGGTAGTATGTTTCTTATAATATAATTTAAATGGCTCATTTTGATTTGTTTTTCCATTGTGATCTTTAATGTGTATAAGAAAATGAAGACAAGAATTAAAAAAAAATGGTTGACACATTCCTGAATTTAAAGTGAAAGAGAGCATGCATTTTTGGTAGTAGAAAGTAATTAATGTTTGATAAGTACATACTCATGCCAATTACCTAATATATGCTATCTCATTTAAGTCTTATAAGTCAAACATGAATTAAATTCCTCAGCTAATCTATTCAGGAACATCTTTACACAATGCAATATAACTGTCATTTTAATACATAGAAATGTAGATTTGATAATGTTTGTGGCTTTGGATTATTAGCAACCAAAATTGCAAGTACTTGAAAACATGGGGGGATTTTCTAAGTATAAAGAAGTTAATTTCAAGAAATCAGACATGAACAGTATTGTAAGGCTTCACATTCACCAAACAAAACTAATATTCTGGCCGGGCAGTGGTGGTACAAGCCTTTAATCCCAGCACTTGGGAGGCAGAGGCAGGTGGATTTCTGAGTTCAAGGCCAGCCTGGTCTACAGATTGAGTTCCAGGACAGCAGGGGCTACACAGGAAACCCTGTCTTGAAAAACAAAACAAGAAAAAAAGAACTAATATTCCCAGAACTATTCTCGCTCTGCATTTCCACCAGGGTATGTTACAGGAGATACTGTCACTAGAGATTTAGACAACAGAATTGAAGTAGAAGCCATCTTAGGTTTTACTCTCTAGCTATAGTGTGACCAGGTAATTTTGTACCTCACACAGCTGGTGACACATTAATTGATTTGCATTTCCTTGCAAAAATGATCACAATTGCTTTAGCTTTTCCAGAATTTAACTTTACTGGCTTCCATTTCTGAACCAGAAGTTGGTTTAACTTTGATAAAGAGCATCAGCTTTCCCCTGCAGAATCCACAGTATGCAATAAGCACAGGCTAGAGTTCCAAGCCATATTCAATGGCCTCAGCTTGCCCTTGCTTTTCTTATTTTATATCTGTTTTAGCCTCTTGAGACAATAATCTCACAGAATTTTCTTAACCCATGCAAGAACCGTTGAG
>JADRCD010112814.1:0-11755 GCA_019843815.1 Montemys delectorum
CTAAAATATAGAGAGTATATCTAATCAAAGCTTCCAGGGTACTGAGGTGTCTCCAGCCAGGAGACCTGACTAGCCAATCTCAGCTTCTGTTTCTTTTCTTCACGTTCTCACCACCCCAGTCATCTATCCCTGGAGTCATTCAGATGCAGCGATTGGTGTCCAACCAGGGATGTGGACAGTGACTTTGGGACACTCTTATTGGTCAGATGAGGAACCACTTCCACAAAAAAGTGTGCTTATGCAGGTGAAAGGGGGAAATAAGGTAGAAAAAGATCAAGAAGGAAAAAAATGAGAAAGACATAAAGCTAAAGGAACAAAGGACGAGGGGGCATACAATTCTAAGTGTTGGGTATAAGAAATATGGGACACATAGATTCTAGAGATAGGCAGTAGTATTTCAGTACTTAGAGATTTTGAGAAACCCTGAAAGGAGGGTGAAAACATTGTAGCCCCATCAGTGACAGGTTGTCCTTGACAGATTGTTTTACTAGAAGCTCCCGTCAGTACTACCAGGCACATCCCCAATGGAAATTTGTCTCCTAGACCACTTAACTGTCATAGAAACTGGTCTGTAGAGAATTGGCCATTTTGCAGCATTGGGTTGGGTATTCACTGCACCTACTGCTTTGGTGGAAAACAATTACAGGCCAAACATAGAATGGTCATCCAGTAGCCCCCGGAATACCCAACCTTTGTTATAAAAAAAGAAAGAAAGAAAGAGGGTAAATGGAGGTTGTTACAGAGTTTTCAAGCACAGAGTCATGCAGGCGGGCAGTGGACTGCTGCTGTGCCATTGCTTCCACTTAATGAAGAGATTTTGCTTCTTTTCCCATCAGTGTTCACAGTGACAACACCTGTGTAGTCAGAATAATGCAAGCCTTGGAGGTGGCTACAAGCCTGGATCAAGAGTTACACCGTCTTTTATGTAGGACCCAGAACTCTCGCTATGTTTGTCATATTTGGTGACCCTGAGGTCTCCCTCTGCCATTGGCTGAAGGTAGTGTATGAGTCACACCTTGGTCTCAGGATCCCTGCTCTGCTTCCCTGCTGCTGTGTAGTCTGGCTTTATACAAGCTCTTAACAGTCATGCTCTGTACCGTCAAAATGCCACCTCTTTATGCATTAAATTTGCCATCTCCCCAGAACTGGCTAGGCAAGGAGTTAAGGAGCACACCCACTGGGTTCCTTTTCAACCTGTCACACATGAAATATTAACCCCAGGGGGTTGCGTCACAATGCTCTCTGGCAGATGGATGTTGCTCATGTAACTTCCTTTGGGAAATACAGTTTGTGCATGTTTAATGCTGGTAACTATTCTCAGATTGTCTATGGCTCTGTCCACACAGGAGGTTGCCGAGCAGACCACACCACTCACTGCAGTACAGCATTTGCCATTTTGAGCTATCCACAGCATCTTTAGGTGGAAAATAATTCCTATTTATACATCTTCTGCATTAAAAACTTTTGTACCCAACATAAACTAGCTCACAACACAAGCATTCCTCACAACCCCCAGGGACAGGCTGTTGTAGAAAGACCCCACAGATGTCTCAAACAACAAAAACCTAAAGGGGTAGAGCTCTACCCTGACCCAGTTATCTAAACAAGGCTTCATTTACATTAAAAATTTTAATTGTATAGTAGACAACCTCACTGTATAGAGTTACACTGGTCACCAAAGGACAGAGGAGTAAAACCTAAGGTGCTATGGAAAGATGACATGACAGGAGAATGATCTGGCCTGTGCTAATGTGGGGGTGAGGATATGTTTGTGTTTTTCCTGAAGGTGCAGAACAGCACTTTCAAGGCCTGTAAAGATCCGTGGATCCAATGAAGAGCCTGTCTCCAGGCATGAAGAGGCTGAGACAGATTCCCACAAAGGGTGACTCTGTAGCACCCAAGGACAAGAAGGCAGCCCAGAGGGGCAGAGTGGGGGCACTAGCCGGGAGGAGCCAAAAGTCAAATAGCAAAAGATGGCAGCCTTACCGCTGTCTGTCTGGGGCTGAGTCCTGCAGCAAACTGCCACTGGACCAGGAGTGAAGAGTCATCCTGGACATCTGAGAAATACAGCATGGAGATATAGGGAAAAGAGAAAACCCTGAGAGATTGAAGTCTGTGGTGATGTGTGTGGTGATGTGAGTTGGCCATGTCAAAGACTCCAGAGCCTCAGGCCCATGGAGGCATGGCAAAGCCTTCCTCTGAGGATTGAGTTGAGTGTTGACAGTGTGTTCAGACAATGTCCACCGTAGCTTCTCCCCTCTGGATGTTTATGACTGAGCCTACAGAGACTGCTCCTACTGACATTAACTCAACCTGTCCCTTGCTCTACCTGTCTCAGCCTAAATTCCTGTGTAACCTAATATTTTCTACTTGCCAGTAAATTCATTCTATTCCTATTCTTTTAAATTAAAAAACTTGTTAGTATTTTTCCCTTATCACAAATACATGAACGAATGAATCTGGAACACATTCTAAGTGAAAAATTGCATCTAAGTGACCATCTATTATGGTTTTGTTGACACTAAGCTTCCATAAAAGTCATGTATGTAGAAAACAAAATATTGTCAGGTTTACCTGGAGCAAAGTATTTAAGAGGAAATGGTAGTGATGTAGTAAGTACAAGCCTTCTTTTTATGGTGACAAAGATGTTCTGAAATTGTGATTTCAGAATTTGGTTGACTCTGGACATAGTAAAAATGTTTGAATGGAACTGTTTAAGTGGTAAATTGTATGGCATGACAGCTACATACTGATAAAACTTTAAGTGTATGAGAGTTTTGCCTACATTATGCCTGTGTACCACCTGTATGCCGGCTGCCCACAGAAGCCCGAAGGCATTGAGATCCTCTAGAACTGGAGTTACAGGTGGTTGTGAGCTGCCATATGGAATGCTTGGAATTGAATTCAGGTCTTCTGGGGAAGCAGCCAGTGCCCTTAACTGCTGGGCTGGGTTTTTTTTGGTTTTTGTTTTTGTTTGTTTTTTGTTTTTTTCACCTTAAAGCTATTGCTTTTAAGAGCACTTTAAAATCTAGTCATGTTTCAGGTATTGGGTGATTAAAAACATGAGGCAGATGAAGCAGAAAAATGCCTAGGAAGGACTTCATTTGTTGTCAAGACTGACTGAAAACTGTGGAGAGTTTCGGTGTGGGTGCCCTGGGCTCTAACTGTTGTGGTTTTGCATTTGTGTGCTGCTGCCCCACCCCACCCTCTTAGGGGACAGCTACACCCATTCAGCACTGCCACCCAAAGAACTGCTGGGGAAGACTGCAGCTCCGATGACCCTCCTGATGGACTTGGTCCCTCTCTTGCTGAACAGGCCTTAAGACTCAAAGCTGTTAAACTGGAAAAAGAAGTCCAGGATTTAACAGTGAGTAGTAGACTTTATATTATTTGTTGTTTCTGTCTCTTCTCTGGTTTAAATGTTCAAGCAACATTTGTGTGTGTGTGTGTGTGTGTGTGTGTGTATGTGTGTGTGTCTTTTTCAAAAATAAATTTTCCTCTTAAATGGCTCTTTAACCTCTTCCTCCACTGGGCCCATTAGGCCAAAAAGAAAAAAAGGTCTGTGGTTTTTAAAATGCCACATGGCTAAGGATGTGCCTCCTTTTGGCTCCCTCTTGTATCGTAGCATTTAGATAGCTGATGACTTGGCAAGGTAAAGGTGATGTGATGCCAGTCAGGTGACAGACAGTAAATATTTGTTGGGTGTGCTGAGTCTTTGTACTCTCCTAGTCAGAGTACATCTGGCTTCCTGGACACAGTCGTGTGTGATTGAGCACTTTGAGATGAGGTCGATAAAGCAGAAGGATTACAAAGCAGAGCAAAGCCACTCAGGACTAAGAGTCCTGGGAAGAAAGTCTTGTGAGAGCAGTTAAAGAAACCAGGAATTACAAACCAGAAGAGGACTAAACAGGCTGAGAACTGCCTTGAAATGGTGATAGGTTTTTAAAACTTAGTCATATTAGTGTTCAATCTAGTCAGAATTACTTAAAAGCTACTGGAGAGTAAGTAGACTACCTCTTTGGTAGTTTGGAGAGCAGCCAGCCTCACGCTATTTGTTTTTAACAACTAGTTTTATTGGAGCCTTTGTGCATGCTGAGAGAGAGCCCTGTCACCGTTACAAGCGTGAGATTTATAAAGTAAAAGCATTCTTTCCTGATGATTTCTCATCCTTTGATTTTGCTTTTGATATTTAGCTGAGATACCAGAGAGCTGTCGCTGATAGTGAAAACATAAGGAGAAGAACCCAGAGATGTGTGGAGGACGCAAAGATATTTGGTAAGAGAATAAATTTAGTTGAAGGGCAGGCACCTTTGTAAACTGATCGTAAGTAGACCTATGTCTGAGTCCCTAACTGATCTCATCCCTCCTCGAATTCTCCCCACAGGCTTTCTCTGCTGTTTGTGGGAATAGTGTCATATTCACCATTGCTATGATAATTTCTGGCCTTTATTTTTCTAAGCATGCACAACTAGTAAATTTCTAACATTCTAATCTGTATACAACCTTTTCTGTAATTAATGAACTAGTGAATCTTTAAGACATTCAGAGGAGAATTCAAAGAACAGTACATAACCAGGAACTCTAAAGTTTGCTTAATGTAAGCAGCGTTGGTCTGTATGCACAGGGAAAGTCTGCACTGCTGTCTGTGGACGAGAATTCTTAGTGCTGTCAGTGCTCTGAGAGGTGGTGATTTATAGAACGGCCTGAAGAAAGCTAAAATTTTGAGAGAAAGAGAGTGTGTGAGAGTGTGGTGTGAGAGTATGTGTGTGTGTGTCCAAGTTTATAGCAAGGCTCAGCAAACCATAGCCAGTTAATATATACAGTTTTAAATGTCATGATTTTTTTTTTTAAATCCATATAAACTTGTTTCCTTTTTACCTACAGAACATAAAGTCCTTGACTTTTGCCTCTTGTCCCACAAAGCCTAAAATGCTTCCTGTGTGGCCTTTTATGGAAGACAGTTGTTAGCTGCTGAGTTATGGAAATGTCTGTTGCCAATAGCACAGTTTTAGCAATGGGAGAACTTCTGATGTTCCACCTGCTTGATGAGCAAGATGGATGCACACCAGAAGTCAAGCTTTGAGTTAGAACTAGTTATTATCAGTTTACTGAAGAAATACATGGTAACACATCTGGGAACAAACTCATGTTAGCTATCTGCTAACCAGTTTATTATCCTAAAATGTATCTAGCCAAAGAGTCCGTAACAGTCATTAGCCAAAGGAATTTCCTCCTGATGACCAGAGATACTTAGGGAGCCAAGGGGTTTTTGGATGATCCTGGAGAGAAAAGGAATGTACGGTGTGTTTTTGTTTTGGGTTTTTTGTCTTTTGAGATAAGGTCTCTCTATCTATCCCTGGCTATCCCAGAACTCTCTATGTAGACCAGTTTGAGGTTGGCCTTGGAACTTAACAGAGATTCCTGCCTCTGCCTCCCAAGTGCTGAAATTAAAGGTGGTGAGCTACCATGCCTGGGCAAAAGCATAGCATTTTTAACAGCTATATCATGACAACTGTCTCACCTCCTTGCATGCATAGTTTTAACTTTGTAGTCTATCTGCTTGGTCACAAAGATTCTTTTTTCCAAGAGATTGCTACCTATTAAAATAATGTAATAAATTGGGACTGAGGAGATGGCTCAGTGGGTAATTTCTTTGCAAGCATGAAGGCCTGAGTTGGGACACCCAGAACTCATGAAAAAAGAAAAAAGTCAGTGGGAAGGAGACAGGCAGGTCCTAGAAGCTCACAGGGCACTCAGTTTGGCTGAAATGTCCATCTCTGTCCAATAAAAAGACTGAAAACCCGAGAGCAAAACATCCAGTGTTGACCTTTGATGACTTCTACTGGTATGCACATACAAGAAAGCATATGCACACATCACACACAAAATACTCCTAATGCAGTAGTGAGAATGCAATCAGAGACTGGGCCTTGGTGTAGCAAGGAGAACTTGGGCTTCCGTTTAGTCAGATTTCTGCTGCTTCACCGACATAGGAGCAGTCTCCTCTGGTAGTACACAGCTTGCTGCTTCTGCACTAGTACTGGAGGGCTGAAGATGCAGCTCAGTGGCTGAGCACTCACACAGAGTATTCAGAGCAGCAGGCTTGAGCGTGATAGACAGCTCTGAAAACCACAGTCTGCTCTCAATCAGGGCCTTGTTGCTTCTGTTCACCCTTCTCTCTCCTGCCTCCTCTCCTACTCTAAACTAGATGATGCCACACTCCTTCACGTGGCACTCGAGTTTATTCCTTCCTCGTGGGCCCATGTGTGTGCCTGTAAATCAGCAGGCACAGTGCTAGTACTGCTGCTGTTGGACTAGCTCCAGTGAGGTTCCCACTGTTTTCCTCAGAGAGCTCTGCCAGGTCTTGTTCCCTGGCACTTGAAGGGAGAGTGCCTTCCTCCTCTAGCCAGCCACGTTCTGACCAGCTTTCTCAGATCTCTCAGTCAGTGTTTTTCTGGTGCTTACATGTGGCTACTCTAGGTAGCTGTCCATTTGGCATGGCTGTAAATCTCTCCATAGAGTCCTTACTCTTCGCCTGTCCTTGCTGGACATTATCCTCTGGATGTCTAATGATAAGCATTCCTTATCCCAGTCAGAGTACAAACAGTAGGTTCTCAGCAACTGAGTTTTATTCTCATCTTGTGACAGGTCCCATTGCTCTAAAAGGCTTCTGTGGACCTTTTCCAGCACCTTCGTAGTAGGCCCTGGGAAGGAAACTCAGCTCATCTGTCGGTGTGCTACACCCTCCTATCCAGCCAGCCTCGAGAACAAGTGGCTCTTGGCATCTCTAGCGTAATATTTTTCTGATTTAGCCAATATACGGCTCCCAAGCCGTACCCTCCCAATGAAATCACCTTACCTCTTGAGAATGGCCCCTGCACAACTAAGATAAACCTGTTTTCAGTCTGTTTTGTGTAGGATTCCTGGGGATAGCTGTCTGTCTCCAAACAGACATACTTTGTAGAAAAGGCACTGACTTGTCAGTTGAGCTGGGGTGGTTAAGCTGATGCCCAGGTCCTGCGCGGCAGCCTTCCCACTCTGAGAAACACGAAGTATAAAGTGTACTAGCTACTTCCCGGGCCTTCTCCAGATCCTGCCCCTAAGGCCAGCATTTTTCTCAGGTGTGTTCTTGCTTTCTGTATAGGAATCCAGAGCTTCTGTAAGGACTTGGTGGAGGTGGCAGACATTTTGGAGAAGACTACTGAGTGCTTTTCAGAAGGAGCCCAACCCGAGGACCACAAGCTTACTCTGGAAAAGGTCTTCCAAGGACTGTCCCTGTTAGAAGCAAAGCTGAAGAGCGTGTTTACCAAGCATGGCCTAGAGAAAATGACACCCATTGGCGACAAATACGACCCTCATGAGCATGAACTCATCTGTCACATGCCAGCAGGTGTTGGGGTGCAGCCTGGCACCGTGGCATTAGTTCGGCAGGATGGCTACAAACTTCATGGCCGCACCATTAGACTTGCACAAGTGGAAGTGGCAGTGGAGTCTCAGAGAAGGCTCTGAACAGGTCACTGGGACCAAACCCTCTCCCGGAGTCAGGCACCCATGTCTCCTTTATTTATTAAGCTGGTTTGTATTATACATGAGGTCCTTCGTGTGCTCCATTTCAGACTTAGTCACATTGGCTATATCTCTACAGTGTCTTACTGGGTTTATATGACCTGTTAGTCTCATCGGGAATCCTGCCACTAGGCATTCGAACAATATGATGAGTGTCATGTGGCCTTTATCAAAATGTTTACAAAAATCATTTAAATTGGTACTCTGATGACTGAATCCAAAATCTTCTCACCTGTGTTTTCCTCTAGCCACAGGAATTAGTGCAGCATCTTGTATCTTGTATTTTTTGAAAAAGGGAAATGGTAGGAATTGGTTTGGCGTTTAGGTACGTAGATGGAGATGCCTTACCCTTGTATAAGTTTAGATCATTTGGGCTGGCATGTAGAGAGATTTCCCAAGGCTCCTTTTTTATTTCACTTTTCCAGTCATCTCTTGTGCTTGTATTCCCTGCCAGGGTCACACTCACGCTGTTTTATAGCCAACCCTTTCTGGTCCCTTTTGGAAGGGGTAAAGGGTCAGGCCAGTCTTCCTTCCTTATTGTTGGTCAGGTGAATAAATACATTATCATTAAACTTGGCTCAAGTCTAAGAACAGGCAATCCCTGGTTACCTTGACAACAAAACCAATTCCAGGGAGACCAAAAGCCTCCATACATCTCAAATTGAAGAAATAGACTTTGGGGACCAGGCATGATGGCTGTCAATTCAAAAATAAAAACAAAATATTAAGGTGGATCATTTTCTTTTTACAGTATATAATTTACACAAAAGTAATTGCATCCCTTGCATGGACTAGGAATGAACTGGACCACCCTTTCTGGATTAGGGTGTGGGGCTGCTTTGGAGATGACAAGAGACTCCCTATAGCAGCAGAAACAAAAGTAAATACAGTCAAAGTCCTCAGGCACATTGTAAAACAGTTGCTGTCACCTTCACCATTCCAATTTTTAAATCCTGAGTCAAAACCAAGAAAAAGAAAATTTCTATATATTTATTATTGACAAAAGGAACAAAGTTGTCTCAGTTCTGCATATGTTTTGTTAAGATGTGACACAGCTCCATCACTGTCGACCTGGAATCATTTGCAGTGCACAAAGGAAGGACCAGCCGTATTCCCTGTGTTCTTCCTAGGTGAACTGTATCTCCTGGAAGATGGACAGTAAGGCTGAGGTGACTGCCCATCTACACAGGGTACTTGTACTCGGGGAGCAATGATGTGGATTTCCATAGTACTAGAAGCCAGAGGAGTGATCTGCATCCTGTAGTAATCAGTGTCTTCGAACATGGGGGTACCACCAGACAGCACTGTGTTGGCATTGAAGTTGTTGACATTGACATCACATGTAATGATAGAATGGAAGGTAAGCTCATAGATGCCATCGTATTCCACACCCAGAAAGAAAGGCTAGAAAGAACACCTGGGGGCAGCAGAGTTGGTTCTTGCCAATAACAATGACCTGGCCATTGGGCAGCTCATAACTCTTCTCCAGGGAGGAGAAGGATGTAGCAGCACTTGTGTCTTATGGGAAGGCCCAGGCAACATGGCACAGTTTCCCTTTGATGGTAACAATTGGCCATAGTGAGGCTGTAGCCATGCTTGCTCAGGAGCTTCATGAGTAGTCTATAAGGTCCTTGTCCAACAGGATCACATAAGGAAGAACATAGTCCCTGTAAATAGTATGGGTGACCATGTCTCCAGAGTCCATTGGGATGCAAATGGTACTATCAAGACAGCACAGCCTTGGTGGCTATGTGCATGGCTGGGTGTTGGTGGTCTTGAGCATGATCTGGGTTCATTATCATGATTGGCCTAGGGTTCAGGGAACCTTGGTAAGCAGTATAAAGTATGGTATCGACTGTCACCCAAGTTGGTGACAATTAAATCCTCCATGGATACCTCGGGGTCAGGATGCTTCTCTTGCTCTAGGCCTTGTCACCCACATAGGAAACTGGCCAGTGCCACCATCACACCCCAGTGCATTGGGCTGCCCACCATGAAGCAGGAGACAGACTTGGAAGCAGCCTCACCTCTGAAGCGCCAGTGCAGCAATATCTGCTTCCGTGGCAAATGGTGACAGGTGCGGACTCAGCAGTGGAGGATCAGAGACAAGCTCGTGCTTGCCAGGTAAACGTGGGTATACAGAGCATCTTCCCTTATATGTAAGAAGCTATTTTTACAGCTTCTTGGGTATGAAGTAATTTTAGGCAGCACCAATAGCAAATGACCCAAATACGTTAGTATAGGCAATTATCTACAGTGGCTGGTTCCACCAACCTTGATTCTTAGCCTTTGTCACTTTAGCCCTGGGATCCTATATTAGATTATATGGGGAGAAAACAAAAATTCTGAACTACTGTAATTTCTCATTAAATAAGGCTGATGTGTGCCCACCACCACCACCACTACCCCCGTCATAGGGGCTGACAAATTACTACCTCTCACATCAACAGAACTTGTGTTTTTAGAGCATTGGCGAATAGACGTAAGGTCTCATGAATGCTAGGTAAGCTCTCTACAACTCCCAGCCCTGGCAAGCTTTGTTTCCTAGGTTTTGTATCCACTTAGGCCTTATTTGTATGAACATCTACTTATGTATTAACCTTGTAAATTTTATGAACCTGTATAGTTCTTAAGTCTCAATAACTGATAGTGTGTAAAAGATTTGCCCAGTAAATACTTTAATGTGTGAATAATACATGGGGTAAACTTTATAAAGATTTTAATATAAGAGATTTTAACTGATGTAGGAAAAAACAGGAATGAGAAGTTGATGTTGTAAATAAACTTGCTTAGGAAGTACTTAGTAGAATTTAGCAAAAGAAGCACTTGGATTCTCTTAGCATAATTCTGCCAGCCAGGCAGGATTGCCTAGGTTAGCAGCTGCCTGGGATAAGCAGTGCTAGTCTGTCTGTTTTGTTTTTTGTTTTGTTTTGTTTTGTTTTTTTGGGTTTTTTGTTTTGTTTTTTTGGGGGGTTGGTTTTTTTGTTTTTTTGTTTTTGTTTTTGTTTTTGTTTGGTTTTTTGAGACAGGGTCTCTCTGTGAAGCCCTGACTGTCCTGGAACTCATTCTGTAGACCAAGCTGGCCTTGAACTCAGAAATCTGCTTGCCTCTGCCTCCCAAGTGCTGGGATTAAAGGTCTGTTTTGATATAAACATGACAGTACTTTACATTGTAAATTTATCCCATTGGTACAAACAACCAAATCTTTTCATTTCTAACTGTGAAATGTAGTTAATGACTCAAAGTATAACTTGGAGCCTGGAAACTATATTGGCTAGCAGGGATTTCTGTTCAGGGCAAGTTTCCCTTTGTACATTAGCCAGAAGCAGTCATGTGCTAATACTTAAAAGAGCTTTCCATTTATTAATCTCTAAGAGATGGAATAACTTCTCCCTGGGAAGGCATATGGTTTCTATGACATCACCCATTCTGCTGCTTCTGAAGCTTAAAGATGTCTGTTCTAAGACTTACACTCAAGAGACAACTCTTCAAGAGACTTTGACCAAACTACGAATTAAATTGGCACCAACTGTATCTCTAGAAGAACCAAATTCTGTTGTATATATAAATACAAGAATCCCACAAAATCTGAGACTGTCAGAAAATTGGTGCTTAGAGCCTATCCTCAGAACAGGGCTTAGATCTCCTAGAAACTGCAAGAGCAGAGAAAACTATAATGAATAAAGGTGGTCTTGTGGACATTGTCTGGGAGGTCTGTGATACCTAAAACTGCCAATTGTAAATATATAAATTTTCAACTTGTGTATTAAAAAAAGGAAAAAGTCAGCCTCTCGAATACTCTCATGATTGCAGTTTCCCAAAATAATACCAGCTCAATATAGACCTCACAGTAGTCTAGTCTCAGACCTCCAGTCATTTTGAGGTGGGACCTTCATGAGTAAGATGTGTTTAAATGAAGCCATCTTTCTTTGGTCCCCACCATCTTCACCAGATCTAAACACCTGGGCAAAGGTAGGGCTTGGAGATGGTATAAAGTGTGCTGGGCACAGTAAATAGCCACCGTAGGAAACAATTATGACTATCTTATGTGCATGTTTGGTCTCCCTGTAAGTGTCCTGTGTGCACGCCTGGTGCCCATGGAGGCCAGAAGAGGCATCAGATCCCCTGGAACTGGAGTTAAAGAGGGTTGTAAACCACCATATGGGTACACTTCAAAAGTACTGCTTAC
>JADRCD010112909.1:0-27441 GCA_019843815.1 Montemys delectorum
GTGTGTGTGTGTGTGTGTGTGTGTGTGTGTGTGTGTCCATTCCTGGACCTCAAAGGATCACACCTAGCCTCAAGTATTCTGTGGGTGAAGGCTGAAGGCTAGAAGTCTCCAGGAAGGAGCCTAGAAGGTGAAACTCTGTAGGAAGCAGGGAAAGTCACCCTGGATGCCCGAGGAGGCACCAAATGGCTGACAACTATGCTATACATTTCCTCAAGGTGACAAAATGGTAACATATTTGCTTGATGAGAATATCCATCTGTATTTTCACAAACACCTCAGAGAATATAATCTTTTAAAGTTAACTACATTGACAACTGGCTTGATCCAACTTGTAGCTAGAACATAAGTGGCCACAGTGAACAGATGTGAATGGGTAATCTGACAGAATCCATGTTCTGAATTCTCTTATTAATGTCACTAGTAGAAATTTGATTTGACCTTTTCTCATTAATGTGAAAGTAGAATTTCTATGGATAAGGATGAATCTATATGTTACTGAGTTTGGTTCCTGCCTTATTGAGATTTTTAAACCCTTCTTTGACTTAGATTGACATTATTGTTTGGGGGAGGGTTATGTGGGCAGTTGCATATAACACGGCACAGGAGTGAAGATCTGAGACAAGTTTACTGGGGTTGATTCTCTCTTAATATCATATGGGCTATTGGGGATTCAGTGGCATGTACCCTTCCCTGCTCAGCCATGTCACCAGCTCAAGTCTCTACATTTTAATGTGACGAGATCTATTTCTTGATCCATAGTTTGAGGCAGGCAGAATTCTAAATTAATTCAATTTGTCCCATTATACTAGCTCCATGTGTCTATTAGCTTTTGGGGGGAGAATATTAAACTTGTCTTTGATTTGCTGTTTCACACAGAGACATGAGATAGTGTCACAAATGCTTCCCATCCCTGTACTTTGCTTCTACTTGACAAGGTTTTGTTCTCTGTGACAGACATTCAGCAGTAAAAAGTGGTGTAATTATTAATTTCCCACTTGACATTGTGAACATTTCAATGCTAAGCTAGCAGGTAAAAAAAAAAAAAATGTCACAATCCATTCCCATTGTATCTATCCACTGAACTTCAAAGGTTTCCCAGCAAAACTTCTCTTGTCAGAGAGAAAACAATGGTAACAGGCAGATAGCAAGGAAAAATCAACTTTGTTAACAGAACTTGACCTTTCTATAAAATACTCAGTTTTGTCGGGTACTTTCCCCCACCATGGGCATAGTTTGAAAGGATTAGCATTCATCACCTTAGATTGCTCCTGTTAAGTGAAGAGAACCTTTTTCAGCAAAAGAGGCAGATTGTTTCTGCACAAACTGAGTAAATGCTTCTCCCCGGGGGCTTTGATAACTGCCAAGTTCTAGCAGATTCAGGAAAATCCCAATCTGCATTACTGCAGTGATAGATGACAAGGGACAATTGCTTCTTACAAATGCTCTGCTGATTGATTGGTCTCCGGGACTTACATCTCAGTTATGTTAGCTTAAGCACTGCTGCTTCAGTCAAGAGCAATGTGAACCAAGGTAGAGAGGAAGTCTGGCTTCCTCATTCTGATGACTCATAGCTCAGGCCAGTCAGAACATCATACCTGCTGTACAAAGAGTTCTGCAGTAATATATGAATAGATAGATGAAAAAATTATTTTAAATGTTTTATCTAAATTGCTAAATCCAAGCAACTATATTTCTTCAATAGGCCGCACTCTCTCCTTGTCCACCTGTGGCTGGTCGTTGTCATTTTCAACAGCATGGCTACAGAGAACCTAAAGTTAGCTGTGTACAGTACAAATGGACAAACTTACTGTCCAACTTGAATCTTACAGTAATGTAAGGAAATTATAATGCAGTGTAGTCATGGTTTATGTCATAGTTCTCTTCCATTGACAGTTATAACTTTTCTTTTTGTATCAGTTATGATCTAAATGAAAAGAGAACCAGTTTTCTGAATCAGATTGCATATATATATATATATATATATATATATATATATATATATATAAAACTATTTTTTTGTGGGTGCCATTTTCTTGTCCAGAGAGTAAAAATAGTAGGCTCTAATTACAATAGAACCATAGGTAGACTGGCATACTAAAACAAGAAAAGATAACTTTACAGAGTTAAGTAATCAAATGTGCTGTTTTTGATCTTTCAGCTATGAATTCCCATGAGAACCAAAGTGTCATTAAAATGACCAGAGATCTCCACAAGCTTGGTGAACACAAACCCACAGAAGAAGAAAGAAGGGCCGATTGATCTCCGAGATATTTGACATGAGAAAGTATCCTCAGATTTCCTTAAGGACTAATCCAGTTACAGTTAAAATTCAAGTTTTAGACTTGGTGAAATTGAAACTATGGTTCTTGAAATATTCGAGGAAAGAAATCTTACTTGAGGAAATATATGGATAGTGTCTTAGTCAGGGTTTCTATTGCTGCACAAACATCATGACCAAGAAGCAAGTTGAGGAGGAAAGGGTTTATTGAGCTTACACTTCCACATTGCTGTTGATCACCAGAGGAAGTCAGGACTGGAACTCAAGCAGGTCAGGAAGCAGGAGCTGATGCAGAGGCCATGGAGAGATGTTCCTTGCTGGCTTGCTTCCCCTGGCTTGCTCAGTCTGCTCTCTTATAGAATCCAAGACTTCCAGCCCAGGGATGGCACCACCCACAAGGGGCCCTACCCCCTTGATCACTAATTGAGAAAATGCCCCACAGCTGGATCTCATGGAGGCACTTCCCCAACTGAAACTCCCTTCTCTATGACAACTCCAGCCTGTGTCAAGTTGACACACAAAACTAGCCAGTACAGATAGGGATAATAGATGAAAGCTTAAAGGTATGTAAGGAGGAAAAATGGAAAGCCTCAACTCTTCTCCATTGTGTCTGAAAAGGGGGGTGATAAACAATGTAGTAGAAATTTATTCACATGTTAATAGGATGGTTTTTACACATATCTAATTAAAACATAGACAAGAAGTAGAAGGAGAGATTAAAGGAGAATAAAACTAAGTGAACAGGAATGAGAGCTCAGAATAGTGGCATACCCTGTAATTTAAAAACTTGAGGAACTAAGTCAGGTGAAACATCTGTTCAAGGCCAGCCTGGGCTGCAGAGTGAGGTCATATGTCAAACACACACACACACACACACACACACACACACACACACACACACACACACACGGCCTCTATAGGGCCTGAGAGTTCTCCAGAGCTGTGCGAAGGGATAAAGAAGTCTGTTTCCTGTCTAATTTCCCACTGACCTCAGTGCTAGAATGAGTCATCTCTCAACTGTCTTCAACTGGCATCCTCTCAAAAGCTGGCTACTGCTTTCTTCCCATTGATACATTAGTTTCACTGCTTACACTTGTCACAAATAGAAGGTTTAGTCAAATATGAGAAATGATAGAGATTGTAGATTGTCAAGAGAAACTATTTCCCAAGCCCAGGGGCTACTTTACTTTTCATCTGTCCCTTCTTGCTTAAGATAAAGCACCTCCAACAAATGGTAGATAAAGGAAAACAGAGCAAACAGAAGAAGGAAAATTTGCAATTTATTAACTGAAGCATGAAAGTACAGAAAACAAGCAGGGCTCAACTTACTTGGAAAAATAAGTTTAAACCTACTGAATTAAAACCGGGAGCTGCACTAATCTAATGAGTTTTAAGGCAAATGAGGCATGAAACATTGCCAAAATATAAAGTTGGTAAAATATCCAAATTACTCTTTAATGCCACTATATGTTTTATTTTTATTGGAAGCCAGTGACGAATGGATTATTTTGAAATCTGCATCACCAGCAAAATAAATGAAATAGTGCTATGAGAAATTAGTTGTGTTAAGTCATATTATTAGTGGCAAATCAAAAGTTACTGAACTCCCAACGAATGACACATATGTGCCCAATTAGTTAGAAAGCATTAACAACATAGAATTTGTTTTTAACTCGGTCATTTGTTCCTTTGGAATTCAGGATAATGGGGCTATGGAGATTGGCTCAGTAGCTAAGAGTGCTAGCAAGTACCAACAGGAGGAACAGACCTTGACTCTTTATCCTTAGCATCTATATAAAAAGTTTTAAAAATTGACTCTGATTGCAAGCTATTCTGTAACCACAGTGCTGGCTGGGTGCTGATGGAGACAGTACGGCTTGTAGGGTTTCCTGCCTATGTCCAGGTTCATTGAGTAACCCTGTATCACAGGAATAAGGAAGAGGGTGGGATATCAGGGCATCTGAAGTCTTTCTTCACTCTTGGCACATTGCATGTACCAGCTGCACATGCGTACGCACACATACACTCTCACACATGCATACAATAAAAATAATAAACAGTGACGATCATGGTGAAAGGGGCATGAAATACAGTGGCCTATGAACATGGTTGTCCTTATTACTGAGGATGGAACTATAATTTTCTATTAATAAACAATAGGAATTATTTACCAGTCATATTAGCAGAACTTATTTAGAAAATAATAATAATCACAAAAGAATCTCCATTGTAGACCTTTTCCTGGAGTTATTTCATTACATTCTGGATATGGTTGAGTGGAGCCTTCCCCGTAGCTGAATGAAGTTAGTAGAAAGCTCTGGGTTGTTTTCAATAATGCAAAATGGAGATGATTTCTTCTAAGAACCCTGGTTCTTAAAGTACTGTCAAATTAAAGTATTGTCAAATCACTAATTACTGCCAAATTATGTACAGTTCAGTGAGGGCTGTCAGCTCATAATTTTTAACTGCTTACTTGTCTGGTGGCTTGAACTTGTGTTACATTTATAATTGTTTCTTCTGATTCCTACTTCTTGTTATAAGATGACAAACTTTTTCTTTGGAGGTTTTATAGTGGAAGAGATTTTGTATTTATTCTGTCTAGGTGAAGCAGGGCCAACTTTACAATTTTTATTTCACCTCCTGTTCATTGACAGATCATTTAGTTCCAATGGCTCTAAATGATTCTCCACACTCATAGCAGCATGCTTATCAGTGAACAAGCAGGTTCCCTGTGTGCATTTGTTTGTGTCACCTTGGGCTGATTTAAATCCCCTTAGTGCTCTGACATCATAATGACAAGGGCAACATCAGAAAATACAGCTCACTCAGCAAGGAGGTGAGAACTTCGGGTTTCTGTTTTCTAGCAGGAGTAAGGAGTTATTCTCTTTATCTCCATACAAACGCACATCAGAAGGTCCAGCTAGAAACTCCACACCTCCATGATTCTCCCTCATTCCTCTTGGAACTGGTACCTGGCTCCCTGCCTTTTATATCTATGCTCTTGGCTTTATCTTTATACCACAACTGGGGCCCTTGCCTCTCTATCCTGCCCTTGCTTCATACCTTGGCCTTCTTTCAAGTGAAACACCTTGCACTTCCCTGAGTGATCCTATTGGTGTGTACTTCTTTTTCAGTATATTAGTTACTTCCCTATTGTTTTGATAAAGCACCATGACAAAAAAAAAAACTTATAGAAGAGTCCATTTAGACTTACAGTTCTAGAGGTTAGAGTTCATGGTGGTAGAGTTGAAGGAACAGAAAGCTGCAAAGAGATCCCATCTTGAATAGCAAACACAAAGCACAGAGAAAGCACTAGAAATGCCAAGAGTCTTTCAACTCTCAAAGCCTTTTTTTCCCAGTGACATACGTTCTCCAACAAGGCCATACCGTTTAAGCTTCATAAGCAAGATCATTAACCAGGGATCAAACATTCCAATGCCTGAGATTATGAGGGATGTCTCACACAAACCACCACATCCAGGCACTCAAATAATGCCATACATGACATCTAGACAGCTGGCCTTTAAACTATTTGATGAACTGAAATTTCTACTGCTGAATACCAGCAAGTTACAATACAATTAGCATCTAAATAAAAATGTATCAGAACTGAAAAGGAATTTGCCTGTAATTCTTCAATTTCTGCTTGTGCTTTTATGGTACCAGAACACATAATATGATTTGCCGTCGAATCTCTATGATAGAAGATAGTGGATGAAATTTCATGAAGTCATATGCCCACGTCTATATGTCTGTATGATGCTGTCTTTAATAGGATTAAGGTCATGTTGCTTTGGAGTTTGTTGATGCCCTTATTTGTGGATATAATTCTGTATGTTTAGCTGCTAAACTTCACAGGTATATTTACCGAAACTGTTTTGTGTAGTTTTCACTGGGAAAGGCTTCATAAGTGGAAGGCTTCATTAGGCAGTGTTTCTGAGCTGGTGCGAGCATGGACGTCTCTTTTCAGAACATAACACAGGGAAAGTTGTTCTACCAAGTAGTAGCCTATTGAGCTCACAATTCTGTCACCTGTACCAAAAAAAGGATGCTCTACCTTTTTGGTCTTTAACTGGAGGAACTGTTGAATAGTCAAATATAATAGCCATATCAAATGCCCTTCAGAGCCTCATAAATACCCAAATGCATCAAAATGCTTGTCCAAGTTTCTCTTCTATAATTCAAAACTTCTATTCTCTTTCATAACACGACTTCACTCAAATTAATAATGCTATACATCACCAGAGAAGGGCACATGTTGTCTGATTTATTACCATGTGGTATATTTTCCAAGTGTTAGGGGGAGATTACAATTTGGAGATTCCTATTAAAATTTTTTTTTTTAATGCTTGTCAGTGCTCCTTGTCATTGCAAGTGCTGTTTACTGGGCCACTAATGGTGTTAATTCCAGGTTCTTGGCAGAGATTTGATGTGAACAATACAGGGAGAGAAAACGAGGGGAGTCACAGGCTCCCATAAAGAGAGCAAAGCATTAAGGATAGGAGCTCAACTGGAAGTAGGCTGTGACTATAGCAAAGTCTGTGGTTGGCTGCTACTGCCCGTTGCTTTAGTCATCTTCTTGGCTACACTCCTATTGATTCCATGTGGCTTTGTATGTGGCTGCCAATAGCTAAGGGCCTGCTTGACATTTTCCTCACTTTGACC
Source organism: Montemys delectorum (assembly GCA_019843815.1). Lineage (NCBI taxonomy): Eukaryota > Metazoa > Chordata > Mammalia > Rodentia > Muridae > Montemys > Montemys delectorum. The sequence continues at coordinate 6,944 of JADRCD010112909.1, forward strand.
TTAGAGACCCAATGACCCCATTTTCTTTGTCATTTAGAGAATCATGAAAGACTGGTCCAAATTAGATTTGCCATCTGGATCACCTACTATAGTCCCAAGGAAGATGTCTGTTTTGGGTGGGAGCATCCCAGACTGGGATGGGAGAGAAGAGCTCGAAGTGCCTTGAGAATGAGGATATTAATCTGAGAAGAAGCAGGAAATGTGAGCCTCACTTTTAAATACCAGCTTCCCCCCATCCCTGGCTAACTTTAGTGGATTCCTACATCTCTCCATGGGATTTGAATCCCAGAAACCTTAATGACAGTTTCTTGACCTTCAGCCCAAGCAATGAGAGAGTTAAGGAGGAGATAAAGATACAGGCAAGGTAAACAGAGCATCAATGGCTGCTTATTAGCGTACTGAAGGTCAGCTATGCTTTGGGAAGTCCCCTTTCTGTTGTTGGTGTTGGCATATGATAAACAGGAATAGCTGTCCCTTAACCTTGCTTACTTGCAAGGGAATAAGTTCACCAGGGTGATCTGTGTATGACTGCAATGATTCCTGGAAACCTCTTCCAGTCCAGTGAGTCTGGTAATTGTCCCTGTGTCCAATATCCTACTACTTGTAATATTTAAGCTCGGTTCCAAATTAGTCAGTTCTTTCCTCTTCTGGGAGAGGGAAGAGGAGAATGGAAGGAGAAGTGGTTTTCTGTGTCAACTCTGTCTGGTCCTTGCAAGTGTGCATCTCTCTGTAATTTCATTGAAATTCTGAGCAGTACAATTCTGCTGCCACTGAAATTCTGTTATCCTTGTCTAATATCTGTGGCTGGACTAGACCTGTATAATTATAATAGATTAGAGATGGGTTATGTAATTTATTTGATATGATTTTGTCCAAATTAATGTACAAATGAGATGGTTTTTATATTTTATTTGTACTAAAGTCTTTAGTGGGGTGACATTGATGAGTATTTCATAAGGCTTTACAATGTTAGAGGCATCTGATATTCTGAGTCAACTTGGTAATAATGATGATGATGATGGTAATTATGATGCTGATTTTAGTGGCACAGGGGATCAAACCTTGAGCCTCACACACACTAGGAAAGTAGTCTACATTTCAGATATAGGTCCAATGCAATACACCTCAGAGACGAGAAATTAGATACCAAGGCTGGCAAGATTTAAATCAGAAAAGTATCTTTGCTCCTTGTAGACCACACAACTTTTGGGTTTTTACCAATGTCCTTTAAATCTTAAATCAAGGGGAAAATACAAAATCATATGTTATAAATTAATTGTAATAATATGAAGAAGTGTAAGTTGCTATATTACAAGTTTATCAGCACTAAATGTAAACAGAATATTTAAAAACACTTTAGCCTTAAATTTTCAATCTTGAAATTCCTCCATTATATAATTTTAAATCTGCTTCTATTCTACTTTCTTCTTATTTCCATTTTTCTCCAAATCTCCCTTTTCCCCTATAGTGTCCATTGCTTGAAACTAAACATGACTTCTCAAGAAAAATTTGATGAATTAAGAAAAACAATGTCCTATAGCAAGAGAAGTCAGAGATCCTGACAAGCAAACATCTCTCATTGTTAATTTCAAATCTGCTATGGACTTATCTGAGAAGAGAGCTTACATCTGCTTGTACTCTTACAGATGGTGAGGCACTCCTATCCATGTGCAATTTTAGTAGCTCATTAGATTTCAAAAAATAAAAAACTAAGTTAAATTTGAATTCTAGGCATACAACAAATAATTTTTTAGTATTTCACCATATTATAATACTTTGTAAGACACATACATATAAATTCAGACATATATACATCATAAAATTATTCATTGTTTCTAAACATATAGTTTATTAATACTTTTATTAATTTAATATAATAGATTTTGAATGTATTTACTCCTCAACTACTCCAATAATTCCTCCTAGATACTCTGTATATCCTCCAAATTTTGTGTCCTCTTTTTCTTTTCATTTTTAAATGATCCGTTACATTCTGTTTGTATTCCCCATATTCTAATGGATTTGGAGCCATCAAATAGACTAATTAGAGATCACATCCTTAGAGAAAAATGACTCTCCATTTCTAGAAGCCATAAATATCCTTCAGTTATGGGTCAAGGCTCATAAACTCCTCACCTCCATGCTAGAATGTTGGTTAGCTTGGTCTTATGTAGATCTTACGTAGAACAGCTGCTCTTAAGTTCATGAGCGTAATAGCTCTATTATATCTAGAGGAGACTGTTTTACTCCTCAACTTCTAGCTCTTACAAAATTTCATCTGACTCTTCCAAGATGGTTCCTGAGTCTCAGGGAGTAGTGATGAAGAAATAGATGTTCCATTGTTGTTTAGCTCTCAACTGAGAGCTTATTCTCTACACATCAATCAGTTGTGAGTTTCTGTGTTAACCACCATCCATTATATAAAATTTTTTTCTTAAGCTTAATTCAGACTTTTTATTCTTAAACTAATAAAATTTATTCTAAAATATACAACTCAATATTGACATTTTTAAGTCAGCAAAATAATTTATAATAGTTAAATGCTCCTTAAATATTCATGATACCTTCTGAATGTGCACGCAACTGGTTTTTAAAGTCTATTTGGAACATTAAACTTGATAGAAGTAGAAAAAAATCTCTTACAAAGTCCTCTATGAAAGAAAATTGTGGCAACTCCTGCACATATCATATATTCAAACACATAGACACTTATGCATGCACACAGGCACCCAAATAATCTCATACATACATGCATGCACATACACATGCACACACACACATACATCCTTCCCCACACACTCACATTGTTTTCATATGGTTTTATTTTATCCTTGGTTCTAAGAAGCAGGATGGATGGACCAGAGAGAATAAACATTTAAGATCATTGTTATGGATCGAATCAGAAACTACTCTGAAAGGTCCTGAGTTAAAAAGCCATGGCAGCCAGTTGTGGGTGTGACTGGGAGGAGGAAGGGTCAAGAGAAGAGGATAGGGCTACTTTAGAAAAAGTGTGCCATCGTGGGGTAAATTTTTGAGTTCTATTTTGAGGTCCTTCTCTGTCTCTGTCAGGATTTCTATTTGGCTTCTCTGAGGTAGGTGTACGCAGCTCTCTTGTGTGTTCCCTACTGTGATGTTTCTCCTCATCATAGGCCTTAAAGCAACGGAGACAGCCCATTATGCAATGAGACCCCCTGGAAACCTTTCAGCTCCTTTAAGTTATTTGGCTTGAGTGTTTTGTCATAGTGCTGAGATGCTGACTGAAACACATATACACAATGACAAATGACTCCCCTAAAATGTCTATCAATCTAACTGCTGTCTAACAGCAGTAGATTGTGTTAGAATATTTACCAGCATAACAACATAAAATGATGTATGAATTTTATGTCTTTGACTAGTGATGGATTTGAATATTGTTTTCGATGTCAGGAGGCTCCATTCCTTTATTTGCTTTGTTGGGATTTCTAACACTTTTATTTCATCATTTTTCTATTGCTGGGTTTGCAATTCCCTTATTGATTTGTAAAAGCTATTATTATTTCAAAAATATTAATGCTCTGTCCTCTACACATACTCCAAATGTTTTTTTTTTTTTTTACCGGTTTTCCATTTTTCTGTAACTTTTTTCATTATTATTCTTACTATTTTATGCACCATATCCTTCTTTCTTTCATGATTTTGATGTTTTATTTTAAATTAAATGAAAATCAAGGTCTATAGTTACAGATATATTGACCTAATTTTTTTTCTAGTTCTTTTATCTCTTTTGTCTAATAAGGCTTAGGCTCCTTGATTCCCAGCTTTGCCAGGGACAAAGTTGACAGATAGAAGCAGAGGTATCATTTAATGTAAGAACTGATTAAAACAAACCAAAAAAAAAAAAAAACCCTATTTCAGTAATGATTCTTCTACATGTCTTTTTCATCATTTTGGACTTAACAAGTCAGAAGAAGCACATTTAATGGGGTTTTCAATTTAATTGCCAACATGTATTGTTCAGGATTAAAGACTTTTCCTAAGGCCATTTGAACATTTTTTTTTAATTATCAAGTCTATGCAGCAGTAATTATAATCTATATTTCTTCATGCATCTGAATTTCTCAAGTGATTTCAGCTTCCTTGATGGTACACAACACTAATATTTTCTACCACTCTGATGGAGAAGCTAGAAAGCAGCCTTATGTGAGCCAGAACCACTCTACTGTGTGTGTGACAAGAATTAGCTCCCATGTGACAAGACAAGAATGGTCATCTGCTGCTTTGGTCTGCTCACCATTTCCAACTCTCTCACCAACACAGCACTGATTTTTTCCAGTAATGTCTCTCCTCAGTGTCTTATAGTGATGTGGGCACAATGTGAGATGAGACACTTTTCAGTATGTGTGTGTGTTTTGGGGGGAGGGGGAGTAGGGACATGAAGTGGATTTATTACTGGAATGCTCAATGAGATGTTTCTTAATGTTTCTCCCATGAGTCTTAGTGGTTATGTAATCTCAAACAGATGAACTGTCTCTAAAATTTGAATCATTGACTTTTAGGGAAGGAAAAAGAGAGGGGGTGTTACCTAGTCCTTTGGTCGATACACCATAGTGCAGTTGGAATCTATGAATCTAAGTCTTTGTTTCTCTGTACAAGAAAATTGAGGTCAACATGCAAAGGAGCAGAGAGAGGAGGAATTGAAAGGCAAGCCTAGCCAAGCCAGCACTCAGAACTAAACTCTCAACTAGTTACTAGTGAATTAGCGTCTCTCTCTTTAAATCCAGGTTGACTTGCTGTTTTTGGCTTTGTTACTTTCCACTGACATACTGTGAATTAATGCAGCCACAGAACTGCAGATGCTAAATTGCTGTTGCATAGAGATTGATGGCTAGATTTTAAAGTTGATATTAATCTGGAAACAGGTTTGGAATGTAAACTCTGAGCAATGAGAGACAATTCTTCCTAATAAAGGGGCCCTGAAAATTATTTTGAGATTCGTCATTGACTGATGGGTTCTCCTCTGAGATGGCTGCATTGTTAAAAAAAAAATACTATTGGAGTATTGCCAGAAGCATGGGTGGACAATCATAGATGGTTCTTCCCTTGTCTCCTCGTAGAAACAGTGACTATTTAAGTGGCATAGAATAAAGCAGAGAGGTTGTGATAAGGGCTCATTGGATGGCTTTAAGTGGCTAAAATTCTGTAGAGAATTCAGCCATGAAAACATAGACGGCATTATTGCCCATAGTTAATGAGTGTTTAGAGGCAGGTTGGTATTGCTGTATGGTAAAGACTGGCTTACTATTACAATGCTGTCTAGGGCACACAAAACAGATATATCTATTCATTATGTTATTCATTTTTTATTTTATAATAATTTGCACTGTCCAAACAATAGACATTTGAAATCTAAGTACAGTAGTGCTACTACTTAAGCATACGTGTTGTTATTTTGAAAAGAAAAATACCCTGCCATGTTATTTCTGTTTAACATAATAGGATGGTTACTTTGCTTTTCACAAAGTGTACAACAAATTAAGTAATTAAATGGCTTTTGTTCTCTCTGTATGTCTTTCTGTCTCTCTGTCTCTGTGTCTTTCTGTCAGACACACACACACACACACACACACACATACACACACACACACACATACACACACACACACACACACACCCCAAAATGGATTAGCTGTGAGCCAGACTGTATGGTTATTTTCAGTTTTATTCTTTTTTGGTTTTGTGCCCTTTTTAATCATCATAAACCTACTTTCTTTTCTTAAAATATATCCTTTATTATAGAACTCCACTTCAAGATGTAAAACTAGTAGGCAAGAAGATGACTTTGACATTTGGTTTGATTTTTTTTCCCTAGATTTTCCAGTGAAATAACAATGATTTCAGTAAAAATTGACAATCAGCTACTCAATAGGACACCAGAGGCAAAGGTGAGAGAAGTGAACACAGTAAGACACACAGTATATAAAAATTAATATGGGTATACTTTATGCCCTGAAAAATTGGGCTGGTGAGAAGGCTCTATGGATAAAGGGTGTGTACTGCCAAGCTTGATGACCCACCTGAGTTTGATCATAAGACCATTTTGTCAAGCTGTTCCCTGACCTCCATGTACATTCTGTGACATATGCATCCCAAGCCTATATAAATAAATAAAATGTAAGTTTTTTCAAAAAACTTTTGAGGCATATGATAGAAAACATCTAGTAGAACTGTGTCTTAGTTAGAATTTCTATTGCTGTGATAAAACAGTGTGGGGAAGAAAAAGTTGATTTCAGCTTAGAACTTAAGTGTTCATCATCCTGAGAAGTCAAGGAATGAACCAAGAGGCAGGAACTGGAGCAGAGGCCATGGAGGACCGATTCTTACTGACTTTTTCCTCATAACTTGCTTACCTTGATTATACACCCCAGGACCACCTGCCCCAGGATGGTACCATTTCAATGGATTGGTTCCTCCTACATCATCAATCAAGCCTCATGTGAGGCTTGCTCACAAACCAATCTCCTGAGGGTATTTTCTCAATTGATGCTCCCTCTGCTGAAAAGACTAGTTTGTGTAAAGTTGACACAAAACAAGCTAGCATAAACTGATTCATTAAATAGTTTTCATATGTTTGCATTTTTGAGTAAACATTACCAGGAACAGAATAGACAGAATAGGGACTTGACTCACATTTCCTTCAGAGTTGCTGCTGCTCTCATGGTAAGTTTGATTTTGGTGTTTATCATCATAGGTTGATGTTATGTTTTCTCCATTTTTCTATAAATGGAGCCACCTAGAGTATACTTTGTGGGTTTTGGTTACTTACATTTATTCATATTTTGGAAGATGCACCATTGTAGAGACAGGCTGTCTCTTTTTCCTCATAAGAATAAGGCACAGTACTCATATATGAACATTTGGAGATAGGAGCCTCAGATGAGAAAGAAAACATGTGGTATTTGTCTTTCTGAGTCTGTTTTACCTCAAACAATATGATTGTTTCTAAGTCCACCTACTTACTTGCAAATTTCATTATTTTTTTATTTATAAATGAATACTTTTCTGTACATACATACTTACCATAATTCTGTAGTACATACCTACCATAATTTTAGTATCCATTTGTTGGTTATGGACATTTTGGTTGCCTAGTTATTGTGAATAGAACAGCAATGCACACGGCTGAGCAGGTATCTGTGCAGTAAGGTGCTGAGTCACTTGAGTATATGTCAAAGAATGGTACAGTTGAGTAATGTGGCATATTTATTTTTAGCTTTTCGAGGTGTCTCCATGCTGGTATTTTGAGTGCCCAGTCCAGTTTGCAATCCCACCAACATACATTTGCTGTCGTTTTTATTGTTGTAGTTGATTTTTAGCATTCTGGTTGGAGTAAGATTAGGTCTCAAAGATGTTTTGATCTCAATTTCCCTATCTGCCAGGGACAATCAATATACTCTGCAATGACTGCAGAAACCAGGAAAGTGGAAGGAGACCACCGGGGAAGGGGAAATAGAGGGGAATGTCATGGTACAAGTGATCTGAAGAGGGAAATGAGAAAGATGAGGGAAAAATTAGGGAGAGGAGAGATCACTGAAGAAGTAGGAGGGAGGGAGGTAAGATAACATCAAGGATATTGAAAGAACTCCTAAGGAATCGTGTTGGCAACTGCCTAAAAGTACCTGTAGTATATGTAAGTTGGTCTATAAATATACATACCTAGTTTAAATGAAATTTCCTCATCTTGACTGATAATGCAGTCCACCCTCCCCCCAGCCACAAGAGTCATAGACTCTCTAACAAAACCCTCAACACCAGGCACGAGAAGCCCTCTTTTGTATGGTTGGTCAGGATCGTTTGAGACTCCCAAAGCATTATGAGCTATTTCCTATTTCCTTGGTTGTCCCTCCGAGGAGGAGGGAGTTAAATTGCTATTGCTGAGGATGTCCTTAAGACGCAGGTCCCAGCTGCCTCTGAAACTGGAACTGACCAGAAAGCCTCCTCCAATAGGACTAGCTTTCATGGTACCAGAAGGTGGCATTGAAGCTTACCACAGAGGGAAATGAGCCATAGCCCACCCAGCAATGATGCCTGTAAACCACATCAAGGCCTTAAAGGTGGAATAGTGGCACTCAAACTTTGGCAGTGACCAACAGCTCTCTAGACTCGAGATCTGCTCAGTGAGAGGGAAATCATGTCTGTCAGTGGAAACAGTCAACTACCTAGCCATAGTGAAGCCATGGACCTTTGAGGAGAACTTACAACTGCCACCTTACTAAACTAGCAACACTAGTAATCACCAACTACATTTTAAATATTTGTACTTCTACCCACAGATAAGTATAGTTCTTACCTCCTCATTAAGGATTCTTCTCTTTGCAGCAAAGAAAGACCATTCGATAAAACCATAACAAATCAAAATGCAGAGATGTGGAGTCCAGTTCTAAAGGGTACACGTATAATCTTTCACCTAAAGGTGAGGGATAATTGCAAAAGAGGAGTAGAAAGATATTAAAAGCCAGACAAACGGGGAATTTGCTATAAGATCGTGACTTAGAAGGTGCATCCACGACGTCTCTGAAGCATGCCTGCCTAAATATGACCTAAGTAAGAATGGTACGATAACATGGATGGGAGAAGGTCCAGGAGGCCTCCATCAAACAACTGTACATAGCTGAGAAGTGCTGAGAGAGGTATAATCACTCATCCCCAAGGAAGAGAGTATCAGCTGGGCTGTGGTGGCACATGCCTTTAATCCCAGCACGTGGGAGGCAGAGACAGGCGGATTTCTGAATTCGAGGCCAGCCTGGTCTACAGAGTGAGTTCCAGGACAGCCAGGACTACACAGAGAAACCCTGTCTCGAACCCCCTCCCCCCCAAAAAGAAGAACATATCAACTGGTTCTCCCATAACAACTGGTTACCCCTGAAAATATATATACATATAGGTAATGTTATGCCGACTGTATGTTTTCTTTGTGAATGAACAAATATGCACATATACATACACACATATATACATATATACACATATACATAAAGAAGAAATGATTTGGAAAGAGAGCAGGGAAGTTACATAAGAAGGTTTAGAGGTAGGAAAGGGGCAGGTGAAATGATGTAACTATATTATAATCTTAAAAATTACAATATTATTTGAAGAGGATACGGCAACCTTGCTGCAGATTTCTACAGCGTATCACAATCAGACCCATTTGTAGAGAAGCAAAATGGATTAGAGATTTCTGGGACAATGCTTCTGTCCTGAAAGATAGTAAAAAGTATTCTAAAACTAAGTAATTTTACTAAATATCGGAGAATAGCACATGTTAAGTTGGATGATGCAGTGACATGCAAATTGTGCCTCACTAAAGCTGTTAAAATCGCGATTTATTCATGCCTTATATAGTAAATAGGCATTTGGGTTGCTTCTAGCTTTGTGCTCATCCATGTTGGGGTACAGTAACATTTTAGAGTGTATTCTGCTGAACATATGTATACATTTAGACTGAAGTGGGATTGTATGCCTGACACTTATTTCTGGAAGTTCAGTACCGGTTTATCGTTTGCTTTCTAATGGGAGAGAGGAAGAGTTGGCATGTGTTTGTGTAGGTTGTGTGTGAGGAGGATCTGGATGGAGTAGAAACTATAATCAAAATATATTGTATGAAGAAAATCTACTTCAATAAATAATTTTTAAAAGCTCACATACACAAACAAGATAAAACTCATAAAAAATTACATCTTTTGTTATATTAACCTCTAAAGAAGTTATCAGAATCCAGAAGGAGTATACTTGCCAAGTAGAAGTGAAACATTTTACCACCTTGTCCTTTGATTTCCTTTGTATTTAAATAAATGGAACATGGGAATTTCAGCTTCTTTGTAGCCTTTCACAGCCTATTCAATGTTCATTCCCAGAAGCACCTATTCTCATGAATTGGTGTGATGGTTTGATATGTTGTTAGAAATGTGTGAAATCTCTTTCTGGGAGACAAGTTTTCTTTCTTTCCTTCTTTGAGCATGAGATTCCCAAGCAAATTCCAATTTTGTTCGGACCCATCGTTTCAATAGTCTGATAAATTGAGAGACTCACGTGTGTCTGTAGACTATCTCCCTCTGTTTCTGCCAGGCTTGTTACAATTCTCCATGTTCTGTTTTCCCAGATCTCAGTTCTGAGGTAGAGCATGTCTGAAACAATCAGTAAACAGAATACAAGTAGAGAGCAAAATTACAACACATTCAGTTAGCGCCATGTTCTTATAAAGCCATGCTTAAGAACAGCTTTAGGACTTTTGGAAGGGCTGGCACAAAAAGCTCCTTTTTGTTGATTTGAGATATGGTGCTATCAGTAAGCCTAGGATAGCCTTAAACCTCCATCCTCTCGTTGCAGTTTCCAAGTGCTAGGATCACAGGAACATGCTGCCATGCTCAATGTTACTTTATTGCATTTGTGACTACTTCTGCTGTTCCCGAAACTGCAACATTTCTAGTCACAGATGTGTACTATACTAAATGTACTAAGACAAAGTTTGAAGACATTGCTCATTAACTATCTGGTAGATTGTTCTCCATTGTCCTCTAATGTCAGGGAAGGGTTAATCCTGGTGGTTCTGATTTGGTCCTACTTTGGGGGAAGGAAAGACGAAGGACAGATGCCAGGAAGTTAGTGGCAATTAAAAAACTGAGATAGGAAGTGGTTCTTATGTCGGGCATACCTGAGGTCCATTCTGCTTGCCTGTAGACGATGACCTAGCATATCTAAAATGTTTTTCAAGTTCTTTCCTCAGAAGCTGTCTTGTAGAAGTTAACAGAAAGTTTTACAAAGAGACAACTATCAAGTAGGAGATAATAATTCTGTATAAAGTTTTGCAAAAACACAAACAAAATAGTAGAATAATTTTGAAAACTAAGTAAATGTGCACAGGCTTATAAATGTCTCCTACCTATTAATCTTTTAAAGAGGCAACTTTCAGAATCATTCATGATCGGTCCCTTTTTGTGAGCGCTCCATAGCCTCAGTAACAGTGTCAGGCCTTGGACCTCCCCTTGAGCTGGATCCCACTTTGGGTCCGTCGCTGGACCTTCTTTTCCTCAGACTCCTCTCCATTTCCATCCCTGTAATTCTTTCAGACAGGAACAATCATGGGTTACCCAACATGCAACTGAAAGAGTCAGATGCAGATATTTGCATCCAATCAATGGAGAGAAGCAGCTGACACCTGTGGTTGAATTAGGGAAGGCTGAAAGAAGCTGAGAAGAAGGTTGATCCTGTAGGAGGACCAGCAGTCTCAATTAATCTGGACCCCCCCCCCCAAGATCTTTCAAACACTGGACCACCAAACAGACACCATCTGATATGAGGCCCCCAACACACATACAGTAGAGGACTTCCGGGTCTGTATTCATTCAGAGATGATGCACTGGAGGCCCCAGGGAGTTTAGAGGTTAGGTGGGGTGGGGGTTTGGTGGCATCCATGTGGAGACAGGGTGGGGTACGGAGAAAGTGTGGCATGTGAAGCAGCTGGAGGACGGATGAGTGGCGGGGAATGGAATATGGAGCATAAAAAATAAATTAAAATTAAAATAAAATTAATAAAAAAAGAAAAAAAGATAAAAAAGAGGCAACTTATGTATAGAGCCAGCAACAATTAACATGATATTGGTAGATCTGGGTTGTTTAAAATATCTGTGTACTTTGCGTAACATCTGACTGTCAGAGAATATCATCTATTTTTTCTGTCTCCTTCCCCCCCATCTGTCTCTCTCTCTCTCTCTCTCTCTCTCTCTCTCTCTCTCTCTCTCTCTCTGTGTGTGTGTGTGTGTGTGTGTGTGTGTGAAGTGGCTTCCTGTATCTTTGAATCATTTAAAACTGAAATAATTTAACTGGTGGACCTTTCTGTATTTAACTATCTCTAAGATAGGCTCAAAAGCACGCAGGAGAAAAATTAAGTCTCCATACAAATACTAAAACTACATTTTGAGAATGAGAAAAATTTTTCTATTTCTATAGTGTTAGTATTCTAATATAAATATACCAAAGTAAAGCTAGAACCCAATTCCTGTGTCTAATCAAAAAAGCTATTAAATACACTGTATTACTCTTTGTGACAAACTTTCATGTTTTGATAAAAATTTTTATGTTTCCACTGTTTGGGTTTCAAAATTTTGACCAATTGAGGAAAGAGTTTGACAAAGATTGCTTAATGATTGGTTTGTATCTTTTAAATGACTACTTTGTAAGTAAACATTATAAGCTTGTATTAGTGCCACACACACTCGTCTACACCAGTCACGTCTGCAGTATCGGACGTAAAAACCTGATCAAGGACAAGAGGCTTTATGGCCCCAAAAGGGAGCTTGTGCCTCCTGGATATTCAGACAGTTGCTGGCATCTCCTAACTCAGACGTGTTCCAGATTAGTCTTTCCAATCGTCAACACACCCTCTTATTTAGGCATAAAGGTACCCCAAGAAATGATTTGTAAATGGCTAAGATTAGGCATTGTTTCCTGGTCAGCACAACCTTCCAAAATATCCAGTTCAATCCCAAGCTGTCCTTAGCTTGGAATTTCTCTCAAGGAATCTGCCTGTCAGATTTTGTCCTTAGAGTTAGCAAAAGAGGTCAAGCTCATTCCTTATTCCTTAGGGCAGCCCCACAATAGTCAGAACTGTTTTACATACTAGAAACTCAAGGACATTAGCTAGAACTGTTAGGTCGGAACTTCCAGGAACTTCCAGATGCGTGCTTCCAGCCAGCAAGATCCAGAGAATTAGCAGGAAATGCTAGATCGGACTCTCCTAATCCTTCCCCCCAGCAGAACCAGGGAATTAGCATAGGAATATCAAATTAGCCCTATCTGGGAGGGCACCACTGCTCTTCTGCCTACTTCACATCTGGCTACCTGATTCTACCAACCTTGTGTGGTGGTCACTTGCCTACATGACTTCAGTCTTGCTCTCTGATCCTTTTGACCCCTGCCCGCCTACGTGACTCTTGTCATTCGCCCTGTTTCCTGTATACCATATAAGCCTGCTTTTCACCTGGTGCTCTCTCTTGGACTCACTCTTGGATGGGGACTCACACTGGAACTTAGATGGACTAGAACTTAGATTCATGCAGTCTGCAGTCCCCTGGGCCCAGCATACTTGGGCCTGGGGGATGCAGCGCCTATTCAGAAGAGGTGGCTGCTTTAGACCCAGTGTGTTTCAGGTAGCCTTATATGTACCTTAATTACTAAGCCACCAGATTTATCATTTCTCTTTTGCAATGACTATAAAAGTCTGATGCCATTTTTAACAAATACATTCAGATTTACCACACCCTTGCATCGAGTCTGATTGTCATCCGCCGACTTAATTGCCCACCTGACCAGAACTCTCCTCCCGTGGAAATTGGGGTCCTTGCAATGAACCCATTCTACGGCATATTAGTACATTTAATACAGTACACACGTGTGACTAGAAAAGTGGTAGCTTCATGACTAAACTATATTGCACAACATTTACAGACTTCAAAACATGCAAGATTCACTTACAAACTAAGTAACAAGTACTCTTGCCCAACACAGTGTCTTCCCAGCAGCCAGGGGTGGGCTAAAAAGGAAGAGCAATGACAGCCCTGCTTGCTTCTTCTAGGCCATGGGTCAAGCTAAATAGCTTGTGCTAACTCCTCTCAGGATGAGAAATAAACATAAGAAAGTGCCACGACATCATCTGGATGAGAAAGGGAGCTGACTCATGGAAATTGTGGGCTGTGGAGGGCTAGTAAAAAAATCCCTCTCCCACCCACACAGCTTCTCCTCTCCCATCCACACAGCTTCTCCAAACTTGGTTGTTTTTTGTTTTTGTTTTGAAAGAACAAGTGATACAACTCTTGGAATCACTTTACAGACCTTGCTTACTTTTTCATTTGGTCTGTTTAGGTACTGGCTCCTTAAAAGCAACTCTACTTGCATAAAATTCAGGAAACTTTCCACATTCTCTACAAATATGTGGCCCTTAGGGGCCTCTAATCCTCTCTACAAATGAAGGAGCTTCAGAGCCCCTCCCAACCTCTCTATAAACAAGAGGGTCATTTGGACTTCTCCTACTCTCTCCACAAATGTTTCATTACATGTATAGTACAATGAGGAGTTCTTAGACTTAAAACAGCATCAAAATTTGTCATTATTAACAATCTTGGCAATTAAAACCTGGGTATCTCTATGTATACCTCTACCTATATCTATGTCTAAGACATGCTCTCTCTCTATATATTAGATGTAGATAGATATAGATTATGTATATATAGATATCTATATACACTTACCCTAATAATATGGATTTTACTGTTGGATACATTATATGTATTTGTGCACGTCTGATGCCTGTAATAACTAGCTCTGTTCTCCAACTTTGTAAGAGATTTAAAATTTTGATGGTCCGTGGTATAAAGACTCATTTTACCAAATTAAAGGTTCTAGATTATATTCTTTTCATTTTTAGTTTTTAAATACATACACAACATCACTCAGTATTCATTGTGATTACACTTAAATCTATTCTCTAAACATCTTCCAAATATTTAAATTTACCATTAGAAAGTGTCCACGACTTAAGTGAATTATAAATCTGCATTTCTAAGTAACAAATCAAAAGGCATTCCTAATTTATCTTTGGGCTTTGACTATCCCTTTAGAGAAAGCCCTAGGTCTAGGGCCATGGAATAGGTAAACTGAGAACATTGCAGTTTGTTTTGTCAATGTGAACTTCATAGCAATTGTCTTCCTTGGGCTTTCGCCAGTCATAGGAGACTAACTTAAGACACAGACATGAGTTTTGCCTCACTACAGAAAATATAATTCTTGTGAAATAGCTGTCCCGAAGACTTTCAGGCACATGCTACATCAGGGATGTCATCAGGGATGTCGGAAGCAGACTCATGCTGGGTGGCAGTGGGCAGCCTTCTCACCACTCCAGTTTGTAAAGACACTATTACCTGTTGCTTGTCTCTCACTGTCTACTTCTCTAAAACAAGGACTTGTGGATCTTTATGCCAACATTACCTTCTGGTTTCTGTTTACCATTCTTATTAGGTCCTCTGTTTGCATTCACAAGTGACTTAAAACAACATCTCTTCATTATTTTCTTCATGAGTAAGCTCTTTCTAACAGGCATTAACACTGTATCTATGAAAAAAGTCTCGTGAGAAGTAAAAAAAGGCTCTGCCTTAATAAACCTAGTCTTAATTTTTTATGTGCTGCAATACAAAATATAGTGTTAATACTTGTTTTCCATAAAGTATAATCTCCCTAAGAATGTTCTCTTAAATATTCATAATGAGAAAAAAAATCTTAGCAATGAAATTAGAAAATAGTATGCTTGGGTGAACTTCATAAGTGTATTTTCAATGTACTCCTTTTCTACAGTATTCTGAGATCAGCATGTTCAGTTATGTTCTAGGTTAATGCACGATAAAGTGTTTCATCAAAGAAATGACTACTTCATAATTAAGTTCCCATTGACCACAGGGGGAGTCGAGTTCATTTTTGTGGAAATTATTGACATGGATATTGTGTTGTAATATCATGCATATATAAAATGTACATCAATGTAAGTTCTTTGTCTTTGAACATTGTACAATCAATATTCTATTACTACAATGCTGGGGTTGCTGCATCGTAACTAAATTAGAATGTCAGGTGTGGAGACGTATCCATTAGACATTCAAATAAAGGGGGTGATACAGGAATCCTAATGATTTTCTTACTTGATAAGCATTTATCTTTTTTCCCAGTTCTTTCAGAAATAGCTCTCAATTTAAATGTCATTAAGATATTTATAAATATCTAAAGAAATACTTGCTATTTTGTATTTTTATAAATGGAGTTCTGTGACAAAATTCTTATCACAGTAGAAGCATTCATGCTATTTGAACAAAGTCTATAGTTAATATCCAGTACATGCTAATTGTCAGCTTGTTGTAAAACTTTTAAAGTGTGGAGATGTGGGTTACTTTAATAAATGTAAATGGAATATAGAAATGATATGGAAAGCTATAAGCACATCTATACATCTATAAGTGCAATTATTTGTAATTGTTTCTATTGAAATTTATTGGGATAAAGAGAAAACAGCTTAGACACATGAACACAATATTTAGCATATACCACACCAGCCTCAAAAGGTCATTGGACATCAGCAGAACTGCTTAGTAGTTGTCTATCATTGTAATATTTCTATTAAAATAAAACACAAATTTCTAATGACAAAGGCAATACTCCAGTGATATGTGTATGTGTTCACTTTAATTCCTTCACAAGGGATACATTTGTATATTTTTCCTTGTTACCTTTTTTGGGTGGCTCTCAAGTATGTTTTGCAATTTAGCCTATAATTTATAAGACTTAACATTTTTATTTCATGATAAACCTTAAGAATTGTCATTTTGTGACTTCTCCATCACAGGAATGAAGGGAATTAAGAATACGAACAGCACATGTAGCTGCCCAACTATAAATTTGCACAGTTTTCTTTCCTTTTCAGAATCAAAACGAATGTTTTTGTTGAAACTGAGGTGTGGCAGACTGACCGTACAAATAGCCAAAAGATTAGAAACAGCTTTCCAAATTTGCTTCTTGGTTAGGATCACCTTATGCTATCATTGGTACTTAGAGACATCTTCGCCTGGCTGGTCTTCTACACAGTTATGTGGGAATGTGGCTGGCTGTTTTTGAACCGCCTTCCCCAAGGTTAATATCCTAACAGTAGTTTTCTTTTCTTTCTTTGTGGCTGCAAAGAATAGAGATCTAAGTTGTCTCTGTTGGATGACAGAATGAGGACTCTACAACAGTCCCTGTGAGTTATCTCAAGAAGAGCAAGTTGGGGAGGTCATAGAGGTATCAATAACATCACAGGATGCTTGGCTCAGTCTCTGCCTTTCACCCCAACTGGCTATTCTTCAAATCTTTTTCTTTTTGAGTCTGATCTCCTCAAAAGTGTGTTTTGTTATGATATGCGCTCATCCCAATTTCTGCACTTGATTTTGGCTAGAACACAGGTGAGCAAAGAGTAACCTGGCGTGTCCCCAGTATTGAGATGAGTAGAGCTATGACTGAGAGGAATCAAAGACTAAAAGCAGAATACCATTGGGATGTGAGGAGAAATAATAGAAGTGAGAGCTGTGTAGCAGAGGTCTTATAATGTCTGGGGCTTTATGTGGCGTGTACTTATAGAAATGCAAAGAGAAATGAGCACTTTTATGCACTACTGAGTTACACAGCTAACTCTATAAAATGGGAATTCCATGTCTACTAAACTTAGACTTCCCAGAGAGGACCATTTATCAAGTGAAACAAAGTGTTAAGTATTCACTTAATCTATGAGGACCTATATGAACCTTGAATGGTCTGCATACAATATTAAATCTCAATGGACATACTCTTTTACTTTCAATTAGCAAGTTGATTTGCCTGCTCAATAATGGTTCTCTGTTTTCCATTTAAAGATCTAGAGCATGGACACCTTTTCTGGAAGCTTTCCAAAAAAATGCATTGTTTTATTCTTCATTCTAAAGTGCCCAGGGCAACAATTAACTCTCAATTAGCTCTTTAATAGTCTTCTCAGAACTCAGTGACTATGTATATCATGTTAACATAGCAAAATACTTGATTATCATGGTGGCATGATAGATGGCTTTAACATGAAGGGCTGGCCTGTTTTGAAAAGTCGAAGTAATTTATGTTTTCACCTAAGAATGAAATAAACATATATTTTTAAAGAATAAGCAAGGAGTGGTATATCTGGGTCCTCAGGGAATACTATGTCCAATTTTCTGAGGAGTTGCCAAACTCATTTTCAGAGTGGTTGTACCAGCTTGCAATCCCACCAGCAATGGAGGAGTGTTCCTCTTTCCCCACATCCTTGCCAGCATCTGCTGTCACCTGAGTTTTTGATCTTAGCCATTCTGACTGGTGTGAGGTGGAATCTCAGGGTTGTTCTGATTTGCATTTCCCTAGTGACTAAGGGTATTGAACATTTCTTTAGGTGCTTCTCAGCTATTTGGTATTCCTCAGTTGAGAATTCTTTATTTATCTGTGTAACCCATTTTTTGATAGGGTTATTTGGTTTTCTGGAGTCTAACTTCCAGAGTTCTTTGTATATATTGGATATTAGCCCTCTATCAGATGTAGCATTGGTTAAGATCTTTTCCCAATCTGTTGGTTACCGTTTTGTCTTATTGACAATGTCTTTTGCCTTACAGAGCTTTGCAATTTTATGAGATCCCATTTGTCAATTTTTGATCTTAGGGCATATACCCAGAAGATGATCCAACGTGTAATAAGGACATATGCTCCATCATCTCCATAGAAGCTTTATTTATAATAGCCAGAAGCTGGAAAGAACACAGATGTCCCTCAACAAAGAAATGGATACAGAAAATGTGGTACATTTACACAATGGAGTACTACTCAGTTATATAAAAAAAATGAATTCATGAAATTCTTAGGCAAATGGATGGAACTAGAAAATATCATCC
Organism: Montemys delectorum; assembly: GCA_019843815.1. NCBI lineage: Eukaryota > Metazoa > Chordata > Mammalia > Rodentia > Muridae > Montemys > Montemys delectorum. The sequence continues at coordinate 25,435 of JADRCD010112909.1, forward strand.
TGAGTGAGGTAACCTAATCACAAAAGAACACACGTGGTGTGCACTCACTGATAAGTGGTTATTAGCCCAGAAGCTCAGAATACAATTCACAGACCACGTGAAACTCAAGAAGAAGGAAGACCAAAGTGTGGATAGTTCGTTCCTTCTTAAAAGGGAGAATCAAATACCCATGGGAGGAGATACAGAGACAAAGTGTGGATCAGAGATTGAAAGAAAGCCCATCCAGAGATGACCCATCTGAGGATAAATATAATATACAGTTACTAAACCCAGACACTATTGTGGAAGCCATCAAATGCTTGCTGACAGGAGCCTGATATAGCAGTCTCCTGAGAGGCTCTGCCAGAAACTGACAAATACAGATGTGGATGCTCTCAACCAATCTTTGGTCTGAGCACAGAGTCCCAAATGGAGGAGCTAGATAAAGTACCCAAGGAGCTGAAGGGGTTTGCAGTCCCATAGGAGGAACAACAATATGAACTAACCTGTACCCCCCCCCCCAAGAGCTCCCAGGGACTAAACCACCGCCAAAGAGCACACATGGAGGGACCTATGGCTCCAGCTGCATGTGTAGCAGAGAATGGCCTTATGAGATATCAATGGGAGGAGAGGCCCTTGGTTCTGAGAAGGCTCAATGCCCCGTTGTAGGGGAATGTCAGGACAGGGAAGCAAGAGGTGGGTGGGTTGGTTGGTGAGCAGGGAGATGGAATAGGGGAGTTTTTGGAGGGGAAACCAAGAAAAGAGATAACATTTCAAATGTAAATAAATAAAATATCTAACAAAAATATCTCTAGAAAGAAAAATAACAAAAAACCAAATACAAAACAAAAAAAGAATAAGCAAGGAAAGGCCTCATATATGAGAAGGTGAAATGAATCAAGTAAATGGTGGGAATGAACCTAAAGTGGATGTCAGAGAAGAGAGCCATGGTAATTACTTAGGAATATAAAACAATAATTTTGCATTTTGACAGGTTTTGAAATTGCACTGTATTAACAACAGTGTTTAAGATCATTGTATCAGGAGGTCGCTCTGGAAATGTGACACTATGAAGCCTGGCCTATCAAGAATCTGATTAATTATTCAACTGTGATCTCTCTTAATAACCAAGCATCGGATGTATAAATAGGGCTAGTAAACAGGTCTACAGTAGAGTATTTACACTTCTATCTTGCGGCAAAAATAATCAAAATGCTTAGTTAAGCGCCGTTTGAGTTATTTTCCTCCTGAGCAAGACCTGCCCACGCCAACGTTTTTACCCTTCAGCTGCTTTGGTGGAACACCATTGGAGTACCAGTATGAACAACGCAAGGTAGACTGAGAGGCAGAGAAAAGCTAGACTTGGGCAGTTTATAAGTCCTCATATTAAAATATTTATGGCTCGGGAGACTTCAGTGAAAGCCCAGTAAGTGATATTTATGCAAGAATGAGACCCTGGGTTCAGATCCCTAACATCCACATAATATGTTGGGAATAATGCCAGACCTAAACTCCCGGAGCTGGAGAGACATTCTAGTCAGCCAATCTTGTTGAATTTGTGAGCTTCAGCCTCAGTGCCAGATCCTGTAGAACCTGCCTCACAAAACAAGGGGAGACAGCTGACATCACTCTCTGGCCCCACACTCTCACACACCCTCACTCACCCTTGCCCACAAAAGCACATTCATGTCTCTGATTTTACATTCTTAATTTTTTATTGGATATTTTATTTATTTACATTTCAAATGTTATCCCCTTTCCTGATTTCTCCTTTGGAAATTCCCTATTCCCTATTTCCCCCTCCTTCTGCTTCTATGAGGGAGCTCCCCTACCCACCCACCTACTCCTACCTCACCACCCTAACATTTCCCTACGCTGGGGCATGGAACCTTCACAGGACCAAGGGCCTCTCCTCCTATTGATGCCACACAAGGCCATCCTCTGCTACATATGCAGCTGGAGCCATGGGTCCCTCCATGTGTACTCTTTGGTTGGTGGTATAGTCCCTGGGAGCTCTGGGGGGGGGGG
>JADRCD010112921.1:0-10210 GCA_019843815.1 Montemys delectorum
CTTAAAAAAATAAAAAATAAAAACAGACAAATTCTTTTGGTGTTCAAAACAGAATTTCACTAAAAATTTTCCCCTGAGTGCTATTTGACAATAGAGACCAGACACTGGATATAATATTTTTTTTTCATCTGAAAAGATTTTTTTTTAATTGAAAAAAAAAAAAACTGTGGATAAAGAAAAGTCCCCTTGGAGCCTAGTACTAAGACATTCTCAAATAAACTGTTCACACCATCTCATCAGGCATTGAGTCGGATGGTAATTTTAGTGGAAATCACTCAGACTTCCATGAGGTAGAACAGCCACTAAATCTTCAGCCCATTTTGGAGATGTATTGGCCCGTTCTCCTATTTTTAGTGACCTGCATCTCTTCCGGGGAGGGTATGTTTAATCTCTCTGCCAGCACTGCATATGCGTTATTTTCTAGTACCTGGGTATAATTATCAGTGTTATTTTAATAATCAATTTCAGTATAATGGCAGGATTTGCTTCAGTTGCATTTAAATTATAATAACGCTCAATAAAGAGGAAATGGAAAAGAAAGGGAAATAGCACTGGGAGGATTAACACAACGCTCCCACAAAAGGGACCTTTTTAATTTTCATGAGGCGATGAAGTGATAGCCCTTTGAATAGACAATTAGGCTCATAAACCTGACGCACCGAGGGCTTAATTCACAAATACACATCATCACTAATACATTTGCAGGGCAACTGTGTGCTTAACAGGATTAGAATCCGGCAAACCATTCATTATTAATGGGACTGCACATTGCCTTGGTCTTCATCCCTAGATAGAGCAGTATTTAAATCACATGATTTAACACAATTTGGGGAGTTTAGTTCTGTACATAAATGGCTCCGTGTTTCTCGGAATAGAGTGGGGGCAGGGGTTTTGACTCCTTGGGTTTGACTCCTTGACTTCAGCCACAGGAAAGATAAGGATCTTGGAAATTCTGAACCTTGATCCATCGGTGATAAACTGAGAAGGTGATAGTTCACCTGGTAAGGATGTCGCTTCCACTTCAACAAGAGGCTGTAAGTTCCACCATGATCTGGGCTCACCGTTTGCATGTTAGCCTTGGAACGTGTCATTTGATTTGTGAGACAGGTAATCTCAGACGGTTTTCCATTTTCACCAGTAAGAGGGTGACAAACCACCCAAGCTTGGCTGGGACCACGGGATTTCCCAGGACACAGTCTTAGAATCCAGAAGATTCCCCAGCGTGCAGCCGAATGAATTGGCAAATCCACATGCTTGCCAAGATCTCATGATCCTCTCAACTTGAGAGAAAGCCACACCTTCTTTAGATATCCAAATTGAGCCTCCAAAGAGGCAAACACTCTGCTGGACTTCACAGCTCGCATGCTGAGCCTGAGATGATCTCAGATCTTCCCAACACCTCTGTCCCCACCCCTTATTCTACTGGGACACCTGAACACAAGCTCACCTCTAGCAGCTGCTCCAGCCATAGTCACAAGGCAACAATGGGGCTCTGCATACTCTCTGCCCACTTGGGAAATCACAGCAGGCCAGCTCAGAAGTAACCAGACCTGTGAGCCTGGCCAGGCCAACGATGACATCCTACCCAGTCTCTCTCAGTTCCCCACCTATGACAGTGGTGAGAATCTCGCCTATGACGCAAAGGTCAGGACATGTGCCAAGGCACTGTAAGGATGCAGTAGCCTCAGACAGTACTGAGCTCCATCATTCCACGGTTTTCCATCTGAGCTAATTAGCTTACTGCACCAGAGACCTTAACCTTTGCAGGATAAGGAATGTAAAATCAGCACCCATGTCTCTTTCCCTCCTTGCAATTTCAGACAGGATTGCTCTATTGAAGGTCTTGGCGACCTTCAGCATCCAGGTTTTCTCTTTCCTGAATAAAGTTGTGAACGCCCCTGTCGGCCATTAAAGGAATCGATTTCTGGAGTCGCTGTGATATTTTCCAATAGCAGCCATCATTAAATTAGCATCACTGTCATTATTCAAAGGATCAAAGATTGTTGGGGCAGTCCAGCCCTGGTGGGACAGGTCCCAGGTGAAACGGAGAGGAACTGGATAAGATGTCCCCAAATTCAGAACAGCACTGAGTGCAAACCTTAAGGTATAGGGATTTTGTTTTTATATTTTGGGAGATCGAACAAACACAGACACACACATACACACACACACACACACACACACACACACACACACCAGCTCATGAATTCTTTAGTAATTGCCATCTTAAATTCTCTCCAAAGAAATTGTTAGGTACCCTAAAACTATGAAAGTGAAAGATGGGGAACAAACGGACAGTCAAAAGTAAAAAATGGGGGTATATAATAAAATTAAATTACTAGTGGGTACTTTCCAAAATAAAAATATCCCACCTCCAACAGGAGATGGTTACTGAATAGGCTCCAAGTGTTCCTGGTGTTTTCAGATAAAGATCTCAAAGTCCCCAGAAAGCTCACAAAGCCTGGACACTTGTCTCATTCTCCTGCCCCAGGCTAAACCCTGGCTTTACTCCATAGCCTAGTTAGCCACTGTGCCTCATAAATTTGACTGGCAAACCAGACAGGCTTTCTACAACAGACAGACAGACCACACTGAAGGCAAAGTTTAAAGAGGAAAAAAAAAATCCTAGCTCTGCTATGTCACTCGGGTGACTCCACACTTCCATGTCCTGATTCTTAGCATGAGGCTCACACGAAGGCTTGGCCCAGAACAGGAGCTGAGCACAGGACTGATAGCTAGCTCCTGAACCTCTTTCCTTGGTGTCACGCACAACTGTAGCCAAAATCCTGCAATCTTTGACACAATTCTGCTTTCAAGGGGATTCCAGGGCTGGGATGGTGGCTGAATGAGCAAACCTTGGCTTGAAAATATGAAGACCAGAGTTCAGTCCCCAGAAGGTGTGTTGATAATCACCTGCTATGGCGGTACACACTTGTAATCCCAGAGCTAGGGAGGTGGAGTCCGATGGACACCTAAGGGCCACTTGGTGAGTTCCAGGCCAGTGAGATGCCCTGTCTGGAGAAAAAAATAGCACCACCTGGAGAGCACTTGAGGAACACAACAGCAGAGGTTGTCTTCCGACCTCTGCAAGACAGACAGATGGATGGCACAGGAGGAAGAGGAAGGGGAGAGAAGAGACTAATCCTGCCAAGAAGCTGCCATCGTGGAAACTTGTCCTGGCCTGTCCATGTCCTGTCCCCTGTGCATTTTGATTCTCAGCTTTAGGCTAAGATGGTCCTTCATCATCTTCTAAAATCAGGCAGTGCTAGTGGGCACCACCCATAAATGGAATTGCCTACTCTGCAGATAACCTATAAAGTGTTGGCTCTTCTCATTAGATAAGCAGCCTTTGCTAGAGATCAGGACTAAAATCTCTATGACACTAAGACCCTGAGTTCACCTTCCTCACTAATTATGAGCAGATACTGACACACACTCATCCTCTGAAGCCCAGAATGTTTAAGTCTCCGCATCTGAGTTAAAGTTTCTGTTGCTGTGCTGAACCAAAAGCCATGACCAAAAGCAAGTTGGGAAGGAAAGTGTTTGTCTTACTTCTCCACATCACTGTTCATCATTGAAGGAAGTCAGGACAGGAACTCAAGCAGGGCTGGAATCTGCAGGCAGGAGCCGATGAAGATCCCATGGAGGGGTGCTGCTCACTGGCTTGCTCCTCATGGCTTGCTCAGCCTGCTTTCTTACAGAACCCAGTACCACTACCCCAGTGATGGCACCACCCACAGTGGGTTGGGCCCTCCCGTGTCAATCATGAAGAAAATGCTTTCCCTATAGCCTGATCTTATGGAGGTATGTTTTGAATTGACGTTCCCTCCTCTCAGATGACTCTAGCTTGTGTCAAGTTTACATAAAACTATCTAGCATACTCTGTGTGTGCCAGACTAGAAACTCTGTAGTTTGCAGAAAGCAGGTTTGGAGTCGCGCTCCCTTTCTGTTTCCTGTGCAAGTTTCTTGGCTCCTGTGGGACCTCGAGCCTGAGGCTGGCCACTCCTCTTGCTTCCCCAGGGGATTGGCTTTGCTTCCCTTGCATAGCTACACTGGCCCTCTATTGTGAACTCAGAGCTGGCCTTGAGCTGAAGGTCGGCACGATGTCCAAGTGTGGTTTGAGTTGAACGGAGTCTACTGGAGTCCTATCCCACAGAGCATCAGAGGGACATTATTTGGAAACAATGTCACTGCAGATAAAATTGATTAATAAAGAGTCACAATGTGGGGAGAGAGGTGTCCTTTTGTGGTTTCTCTGAGAAGCCAACCTAGTAAGGACCCAGAGCCAGAGAACACTGAAAGAAGACTGAAAGAACCTGAGAAGACTCAGGTCTTTAATCCCAGCACTTGGGAGACAGACTCAGATGGACCTTTTTTTGTATGAGTTCAAGGCCAGCCTGGTCTACAGAGTGGGTTCCGGGACAGCCAGGGCTACACAGTGAAACCCTGTCTCAGAAAAATAAATAAATCAATCAAAGATTTCTAGAGAAGATAGAGATGGACACTGGAGTGACACTGCCACATTTGGCCCTTAAATCTATAGTTTCTAGAATGCTCTGTGTCACCTGGTTGGTAGGACTCTATCATAACAGGCCTGGGAAAGGCAATGCCTAGCCCTGGCCCCTGGCAACCTGTCAGCCATTGAGACCTGCTGGGCTCACTGAGCGTAGAAGCAGCCTAGGCAATGCCTTCCCTAATTGTTTCTCCTCCTGGCCAGACCCTCTCAATCCTGTCCCTCCACATTCACAGCCCCTTTACCCCCCCAACCCCCCATCACCACATAGGCCCTATATGTCCTTCACCATTCTGGTCTAACCCATATTAGAATGACTCCTTTCCCCTTGGAACTATGGCCCTGCCCAGCTTTTTGGCTCTCTAGGGGCTTCCATTACATGGCTGAGGAAGTCCAAATCTATGGAGCCCCGCATGGCACAGGCAGCACTGTCCTTTTTGGCTTCCTCTCTGGACACTCTAACCTGCAGTACGAATTTAACAGGGCCTTTCTCCTCTCAGAGTCCTCTAGCTCCCATTACAGTTAAGCCCCATCCCAAGAGCCCCTTCCTCAGAGACTCGCTTGCTGTTTTCTACCCTCCCTTTATGCCTTTTTCTCACTTGCTAGAGGCCCCGTCTGAGCAGGAACAATATCTATTTGTCCTCCTGGTGCAGGCAGAGAGCAGAACAATGTGTGGCTCCTAGGAGGTGCTCTGTAAATATTAGGGGAACGATCCAACCTCAATGCCTCTCTTTGTGGCATGATGAAGTATAGGGATGTGTTGGCTCTAAAATAAACACAATTAGCCTGGGCTGGGCTTTCAGTCACTTCATACCAGGAAGGACAAGCAAGCTTGGCACTGTGAGGGAAAGCCATGTCACTGACTGCCACCTTCGGAGTCCGTGCTATGCATCTGAATATATCTTCTGATTTTTCTATAGCTTACCTGTAGATGCTGGCCATGCGTTCCTGGTTTAGGATATTGCCTAATGGCTCCTGAAGCTTTGAAATGTCTTTACTGGTGTGAAAGGCTTTATTTACTAAACCCAACATCAAACTGAGAGAAGCCACAAAGACATCAGCATACTCCATTCTCCAACAAGGGCATGAATGCAAGTTCCCATCACTGACCACTGGGCCTGCTCCCTTTGGAGGCAGAAGTCTCATAACACCGCAGAAAACAGTGCTGCATTCAAAGCCTAGTTAAGGAATGAAGACTTGTTCCTCTAGTGGGGACTTGATCTGGTCATTCACTTGAAATTACCACCTGGATTGTCTCCTTACTCAGTCACATGACCACTTTTGACCGTGGCAACCCTACACAGTTCTTGAAACCAAAGAACATCAGCCTGGTGCCATGAAGGCAATTTCAAGTATCCTTTGGAAGTTAAACAAATGATTTGATGTTTTCACCAGCTCTCTTCCCATCTAGTACACGTGAGTATTACACAGAAGCTAAGTGGGACTGAAGTCTGTCTCTGGTAGCAACAAAGGCAACTCGTCTCTCTTGGCTTTTCTAGGCAGGAGAACCATAGGGAAACCAACTGGAAGCAGGAATGGGTTCATTTGCCATAAACACTCTTTGTCTCGTACCTTGGAGTCACCACCAGGATTTAAGTTGCACGCAACACCCACTCAGTACAGACAGAAGTCCACTCAGCATCGTCGGCCACTGCTGTGCCGTCTAAGTCAGCTACCATACCATACTTCCCTGTCCATAAAAGACATTACAACCCCTGAGAGGGTTTCCCTAGCAACAGAACCCTGACTTCACAAGCTGTCTTCACAGTGCCTTTCAACCCAGTCCTTCCGTCCCTCTTGGTGCCTCAGATAACTTCGTGTCTCTTATGGATAGCCACAAGGTTCTAGGTCCCCATCGCTGACCATGTGGTCCTAGGTGCACTGTGACTGTGGCCAGCCAGGAGCTCATGGGACTATGTAGGAGAAGCTATTGAAGGAAAACCACCTGCCCAGCGCTCTTCAAACTGTAAGCTCTGACCATCGAGTCACAATGCCTCTCAACAATGTCCTATTGTCTGTAAAGTTAGGGTTCCCAGATTAGGGGTCTTGAAGTACTTCTTACATACCAAAAAAAAAAAAAAAAAAAGTTATGCACAGGAACCCAAACAAATACTTGTACAACAATGTTCATGATGGTGTGACTCGTACCAACCATGTAGTAGAAACAGCCCAGCCTCCCTCATTAATGACTGAATAGATACACAAACCGTGGTAAGTCCATACAGACTACTGTTAAGCCTTTAGAAGTAATGAAGAGTTAACTCAGGCTACAACCTGACCTAATGGTGACATCAGTCTAAGTAGAAAACAGAGAGAGACAGAGACAGAGACAGAGACACAGAGAGACAGACAGAGACAGAAAGCTCATTCTTGCATGAGGTAGTGAGAACATCAAATTTTTAGAATCAAAAAGAAACAAAGGAATGGTGATTTCCCAGGACAATCAAGCTCTGGGAAACAGGGAGTCTCTATTTAATGTGTAAAATGTCAATCTGGAACTACGCTAAAGTTCTGGTTGTGGATGGCAGTGACACTTAATCAGGAAGCAAAGCAATCCTAATACCACTAATCGTGCGTCTAACGCAGCGGTAGGCTTCAGTCTGGGTCCTGATCACTTGTAAAACTCAGATGGAAGAGGATATGTGGGTGTAGTTTTCAACTTTATTACAAAATATGAGAAGCCATTTCGTGTCTGCTAGTAATCGTGATTATTTAAGAATACAATGAAGGGCCTGTGGGAGGGCTCCACAGGTGAAGGAGCTTGCCACCAAGCCTGATGACATGAGTTCAGTCCCCAGGAATCATGTGATAGAAAATCAGTTTCTGAGAATTGTTTTCTGCCTTCCACATGTGTGCTATGGCACATGCACATTCATATATACACATACTCATGCAAAATATATAAATTTAAGCATTTTTAGGCAAAGAAAAAGATTTTTAAAAATGCAATGGAAATACTGTTTCATTTGATTTGCATATACAAGTTTTCAAAAGGCCAATAAATGTTCAGACTATAAATACTTATTAGGCAGTTTAAACACAACTACTTAATCCACTAATTTTCTTAACATTCTCTGACCCTAAGGACACCTTGTAAGCGTCTCTGGCCGGAGAGTGTCGTCAACCAATATACAAGAGGCTGACATCCCCAAAAAGTCAAGCTGGAACCCCATCCATTCCCAAATCCACAGAAGCCAAGAGATAAACATGCTAAAGACATCAGCAAACCCAAATTGTGGGATGTGACATGGGATGAGGAAGGCCTGGTCCTCAGGTGGACCACAGAGAAAGGAAGAAAGGAGGAAATGGGGGAGTTAAGAATGCTATTAGCTCTGCCATCCAGGGCCCTGACATCCAGGGACCTGATTAGACCCAACCTGCACCAAGTCAGAGGAGCAACAGGAGAACAGACGAACACACTGGACTCTGTCTTTAGTTAGGAGGTTTCTGTCTGTGGTATGGTGGCAACATTGGGGTCTTCTCTCTGAAACACACGATCAAGTGCGTCGAGGGAAAATATAGTCCCAGGGCCTTGCTTCAAAATACAGATAGTAACCCTGAGGATAGCCCAGCTGTCTGTCATGGAGGCATACCTGGAAAAGCTGCTGGCTTCTTTACTCTAAATAGTTAATAGTTTGTATGAGGTGCTCAGTAGTTGACCGTAAGGCAGGCTTACGCTGGATGGTGTTCAGCGTTTAAGGCAAGTGTCCTGAGTGCATTTTGTGCAGTCTAGGCTCCCCTATGATGTTCACTGAGTTTGCTGTATTACAGGCATTTGGAGGCATATTTTTGTGAAAAAATAAAAATTTTAATTCTAAAATTTCCTTTTCCATCTCCCCTGCTTCCTGGAAGGATGACTTTGAGACGAATTATTTATTATTAAATCCCTAGCCCGTAAGCTTTGGCTCATCCCCTGACTAGCTCGTAACTTATTTAACCAACTCAAACTATTCTATGTCTACCACTCGGTCAGTGACCTCTCCTCAGTCGTGCCTGCTTCTTCCCTCGTGCCTCACCCGTGTCTCTCCCAGCATCCCTCCTTTTATTCTCTCACTCTTTCCCAGAAATCCTCTCTCTTCTTCTTCCTGGGAATCCCACCTCGTATTTCCTGCCTCAGCTCATTGGTCATTGGCTTTTTTTTTTTAATTGGCAGGTGTTGCTTATGAGAGGCTCCCTCTACATATTTTCAGCTCACATTAGCATCTTAGTTAGGGTTTCTATTGCAGTGATAGATGCCTTGACCAAAAGACACAAGGGGGGAGCAAGGGTTTGTTTCAGCTGACAGCTCTTAGGTCACACTCCTGCAGGGACCTTAAGGTAGGAGCTGAAGCAGAGGCCATGGAAGAGTGCTGCTTACTGGCCACTGGCCTGCTCCCCATAGCTTTGTTAGCTTGCTTCCCTATACAATTCAGGACCACCTGCCTGGTGGGGGTGGGAACCACTCCCATCCTCCCCATCCCCCACCAGGCTGGGCCCATCAACATCAATCATTAATCAAGATACTATCCCACTGGCTTACCTAGACATCAGTCTTATGGAGGCTTTTTTCTCAATTAAGATCTCTTCTACCCAGATACGTTTAGGAGCCTTTGTCAGGTTGACAAAGACCAAGCAACACAGACGGCCTATGGGGTCATAACCCCGTGGCGAATCCAGGGGCACTTGACATCTAAGGAGGGAGAAAGAAGCTGCAGTCAGAGAAGAAATGAAACAAACTTGGTCACGTGTTGCTCAATCTGGTTCCTGGGCCATGGGTATAGAGTGGTTTGAACTGTCCCTCACTCTGGTATCTACAGCTCCCATCCCTTCAGAGTCCTTGCATGGTTCCTGTGCTCTAGGATGAAGGTCAAAGCTTGCTTCTTACCTGAGTGGCACCACACTTTCCGCTCATCCCTACAGCACACCCTCACCTCTCTGTCCCTTGCAGGGTGCCTTCCCAACACCCTCCCCTGCTCACCTGAACTGCTCTTCTGCATGCATGGGGCCATACGTGGTAGATTCTTAACAAACATGTGTCAGGCTAAGAAATGAATGGCACGGGAGCCACAGAGATGGCTCAGCGCTTAACAGTGCAGACGACTCTTACAGAGGACTCATATCCGGTCCCTAGTACAACCACCTGTCACTCAAACTCCAGGAAACCTGACACCTTCTTCTGGCCTCTGTGGGTTTACACACACATATATGTACATACACACAGACATACATGCAAACATACACCAGCATTAAGAAGTATTGTTTAAAAGATAAGAAATAATTGATTGACCAAAAGCTGAAATGTCATTGTTGTCATTATTATTACTCATTCTCCTTGCTAACAGCTTTCCATCTACGCAGGTGCCATTATAAAGGATTTCTCCTCCTACCTGGGAGACAGGCTCTGAACAAACAGCTGTAAAAAAGAAAAGGTACAGTCTGAGGAGAGTGTTTGTCACGCAAGCATGGCCACATGGTTTCAGTTGTTAGCCCTCGCACAAAAGTCGTACGTGGCACCATTTCCCTATCATGATCTAATCCCCAGCACTGGGGATGTGGAGACGGGAGGATGCATGGCCTGCTGGCCAGCCAGTGTAGCTAAAGCCTTAAGCTCCAGGTCCATCCACAGATCTTGCTTCCAAAAGGAAATGAAAGTAGAGAATGATGGAGAAGGATGCCTGATGTTGTTCTCTGGCCTCATATCTATGCACACGCGCGCGC
>JADRCD010112939.1:0-17928 GCA_019843815.1 Montemys delectorum
TTATATTTCTATAACTATCTCAGCCTTTCATTCTTGCAAGCAACAACTAATTATTTATAAATAAATGAATGAATAAGGAAAATTAATATATATGTCATAATTTCTTTTTAATTTACAGTATTATAGTTTGAAAATTAATGTGAACTCTATATGTGTGTTATTTAGTATTGGTCTACATAGATTTACTATAATTAGAAAGGAGAGTTAATATTATAGTGCCTCTTCAAATAGGTATTTTAATTCATATTTCATATGTAATGTTTTTTTTTTCAGGTAATAGTAGTAAAAATTCCTGGAAAGCCAGGCGGTGGTGGCACATGCCTTTAATCCCAGCACTTGGGAGGCAGAGGCAGATGGATTTCTGAGTTCGAGGCAGCATGGTCTACAGAGTGAGTTCCTGGACAGCCAGAACTACACAGAGAAACCCTGTCTTGTAAAAAAAACCAATCAAACAAAAAAGTTCCTGGAAAAAGCAAAGTCTTTAGAAATCTTAATGTTAGTTTTTAATATTGGCAAATTATCTAAATATTTGTTTTATTCTCTTTTTTTGAAATCAGTGGTTCAAATGGTTATCAGAAGTAGGTTCTAATGATATAAAAGGAAAAACCAGTTCTGGATCATGTCTCCTTCAGGAATCCTGTAAAATTGTAAAGAGGCATGAAAAAGACTTTCATGAGACAGTCTTCTGCCAATATGATATGTGTATCTAACTGCAGATCTCTGTCTGGGTCACGAGCCATTCTTGGCTGATTCCATGAACTCCAATTCTGCCAACCACATAGTGTTTCAAGATGTCAAGTTTCTATGTTACCACAATTGTTCTTTGGCATGTCTTTCTGAAAATCACAACAAATTTAAGTCTACCTCTCCATTGGGGAGAAGCTCCCCAGTGAACATAACTTTTATCAAACCTTATCCATTTTAGAAAGAAATATTGAGGAAGCTATCCATAACCAATATGTAGAAATATTTCCTCATGAAAATGAAAACAAGTGTTGGAGCCTCTATTTCATCCAGTATTGTACTCATTGATCTTTGATTAAAAGTGTATGGACACCTTACAAAAAATGGAACAATAATTTGGTTTCTCCTGTGGACCCAAGAAGGCACAAAGGGCATGCTTAACTTCATTTTATTGGTTTAGAGTAGTGGTGGTGAAAATGACCACTTTGTCAAAATTATATTTCATGGGACAGGGTTCCATTAATCAACCAAACATGACTAAGGATATTTGTCCATCATACAGTATACACACTAAAGAGAAACAGTAGCAAACCTGTCCCAGAAGACAGAACTGGCACCGTGATGTTACCTGAGATAAAATCTCTTGACTCCAGGGGAGACCTATTACTGTTATTTTGCTAAAAGTACATAGTATTTGACTGTCCCCTAAATTCTCATTTTTATGCACATAAGTTAGCCCATTACTGTCTGTTATTAGAGAAGCTTCTTTTGAAAGTACTTTGTGACAAATACAGAGAGCCACAGCTAGGCAATGTGAAGAGAATAGGAGAATGTAACTGTTACAATCTATGTAGGACATCTATACCATATCTCCTGTTCCCAGGGCACAAGGACCATTACGGAAGTTGACAGAGAAATATCTAGAGTCAGAGGTAGGAGGTAGACATCTGTACTTAGATATTATTTATTAAGTATGACAAGGTCATTCATTGCATAGATGGACTCATAGTGGCTGTGACTATAGGCACAAGGCCTCAACAGGATAGAGTCAGAAATAAGTCCAGTATAGATGGAAGAGAGGCTCATGTAGTAATACTCATTGCCAAAAGTTATTGACAATTCAAGGCTGTTTGGAGAGGGAGGATAAGCTTTCTTCAGGGATGTGTTCCTTTGAGTAGATACCTACTCAAGCAAGAATAGTCATATACCTATGTACATACAGGCAACAGTAAGTGGATTCAGTGGGTTTTAGCAGAGAATAAAGAAGACATACAGACAGAAACAAAGAAAGATAGAAAGAAAGAGAGAAAGAGAAAGGAAGGAAGAAAGGTGAGAGACAGAGGAAGAGAGATAGAGAACACATACATGTGAAATTGGGAAGGAAAGATGGTGAGAAGATAGGAGAGTAACTGGAGGGGAGTAAATGATATGTATATTTGATCAAACCAAAAGTATGCATGTATGAATAAAGATAAAGTAAGACACCACAGATTGCACTTTCAAACTCACATTTAGTAAATCTGCACAGTTCTACATGACAGTGAATATCATGTCGACAGTATCCCTTCCAATAACCTCCATTTGCCAGACATAACCCTAGATTACTGCTCAGAAATGGGGTGCCAAGCCATTCAATTAACACTGAATACATGCACTGGACAATTAAGTTAGCACATCATGGCACAGTACCCTCAACTCATTTCACCTTCCTCTTTGATCACCATCTGATCTATAAGACATTGCTGACACAGGCTGCTCTGATACCAGTTTACCAATGAGATTACAAAAATTGTTTAGAGAGTGTACACACTTCCTCAAAGATAAATGCACACCAGAGAAAATCCTAACAGCTTTTAATTTCCATGCTTTTCAGTTTTATTGTTGCAAATGCAACTGTTTATAGGACTAATGACACAGGCTGGCTCTGTTGAGTCAATTACACCAGTAGGCAGTTGGATCGTATTCTTTACTCATGTTCCATTTACACAGTGTGGATCTCTGATATTTGACTAAATTGAATTGCACCAGAGTGCCTTGGTGCCTCCCATCCTCTGCATCTCTGCACACTTTATAGCACAATGAAATAAATGATAATATGCTGAATCCAGAGTGGTGACTGTGCACAAGCACATGTGGCCTGAACTACACAGTGAGCAATAGTCAGCCAACAGCTTGTATTTTTTTGTATTAGAATCTTCAACTATGGAAGTTTTCCATGGGAAGAATCTTTTATTCAGTATATGTGTATTATGCATTGACCAGGAGTTTATTACTTCCCTGCTTCTAAATTTTATAGAAGAGAAAGTCAGGTTAATGTAGATAGAAAGGGGGAGAGATTTGCGACCTTGAGCGTGCATGTTTGCTATAGTAATAGGACCATCTGGACTTAGGGAGCATGCAGGCAGATGCTACATAGGATCCCCGCATACTCCTAAACACCAGAGTGCTTCTTTGCTGACCCACAGCTAAGCACTCTATTCTGGTAATGAGCCTCCCAATGTATAGAGAACTTGAGATAACCATTTATGATACACTGTGGAAAGATGTAGAATGCAGGGAGGGTTACCCTAAGGGACTGCAGCTAACATGGTCATCCATTCTCTCATGATATTATTGTGATATTGTCATCATAAACATCTATTATGTACATGATCTGATCTAATTTCAATATTACATAACATGACTGCAGCACTATCTATCATAATGCATAGGAAATGGAGACTCACAGTATTCATATTACCACAGAGAACTTATTATTTTTAACTTTGGTTAGATTTTAGGAGCGTAATACTCATAAAGCCTGCATTATTATTTTATAGAAATAATATATTCTTAAAAATTTCAACATTTCTAAATCAGAGTCTCAAAATATAACTATATAAAGTGTAGTACTCTCTATCTTTAATGTTCATGTCCATTGAAAAGAATGAGATAATCCAGTGTCAGTGAGAAACATGTAGCTATAGAATTAAATTTTATTCATCAATTTGAATTAGTAAAACTAATTGTAAGAAATCATATAAGCCGGGATTATTAAAGGCATGTGGTGGCACACGCCTTTAATCCCAGCACTTAGGAGGCAGAGGCAGGCAGATCTCTGAGTTTGAGGTCAGCCTGGTCTACAGAGTGAGTTCTAGGACAGCCAGGGCTATGCAGAGAAACCCTGTCTCAATAAATACAAACAAACAAACTAAAAAAGAAAAAAGAAATCATATAAACAATTTCAGACATTTATATTCTTTAGTATGTAACTATAATGTAGATTAAATGGGCAAGTGGCAAAGATTATAATTCTGTGTCTCTGTACTTTTTAATTGGGGTGTAATTTTCAAGTTAACAATAGAGTTGGTACTTTAAACATATATTTTAATATGATCTTAAGAGGTAAAATAAGAAGAGGAAACTTTGGTAATAATCATTCTCTAAAGACATCACCACTTTTCATGGACCCATGTTTTTAAACAATGGTGAGGGAGATGAAGTGCCCAAGAGACAAGCATTTCTAACCAGACCCACAAAGCTCAGAATGATCGCTGCTTCCCCCTCTCATCACTGTGGAACACAAAACAGGTTTGGACGAGCCTATAATTGCCCTTCGTATTTGAATAAATAGAGTTGCACCAATTGACTAAATTAAATTGAATCTCTCAAGGAGACTGCACCCACACTTGGCTATCTCCTACAGCTTCTGTTCTTTGGAAAACCTACACTCAATGTACTTAAGTGTGTCTTGACTTCCATACAGGTTTTCTTCTTCATATTTAACATCTTCCTTTTTTTGTTTTGTTTTGTTTTGTTTGTTTTTCTTCGAGACACGGTTTCTCTGTACAGTCCTGGCTCTCCTGGAATTTACTCTGTAGACCAGGCTGGCCTCGAACTCAGGAATCTGCCTGTCTCTGCCTTCCAAGTGCTGGGATTAAAGGCATGCACAACCACTGCCCGGCTAACATCTTCCTTTTTATGTATTGAATCTATTTGTAGAGTGCTGTGGTGCTAGGTTTTAGTCTACACTGGACCATTGCAGGCATTGCTATGTGGGTAAATGTACTAGTTACTTGTCTTGTTGCTGAAAAAAACAAATGAACAAACAAACAAACAAACAAAAAACTTAAGAAAGGAAGTGCTTATTTGTGCTTAAAATTACATAGGATAAAGCCCATCTTGGCAAGGTGTCATGGCAACAGCATCACAAGGTGTACTGGCTGGTTTTGTGTGTCAACTTGACAAGGGCTAGAGTTATCACAGAGAAGGGAGTTTCAGTTGGGGAAGTGCCTCCATGAGATCCAGCTGTGGGGCATTTTCTCAATTAGTGATCAAGGGGGTAGGGCCACTTGTGGGTGGTGCCATCCCTGGGTTGGAAATCTTGGGTTCTATAAGAGAGCAGGCTGAGCAAGCCAGTGAAAGCAAGCCAGTAAGGAACACTGTCCATAGCCTCTGCATCAGATCCTGCTTCCTGACCTGCTTGAGTTCCAGTCCTGACTTCCTCTGGTGATGAACAGCAATGTGGAAGTAAGCTAAATAAACCCGTTCCTTCCTAACTTGCTTCTTGGTCATGATGTTTGTGCAGGAATAGAAACCCTGACTAAGACACAAGGTATCTGGTCTAATCATGTGCACAGTGAAGATGCTGAAAGCAGTGAATGCCACATTCAGTGTGAGGCACCAGTTCCTGTACTGGACTTGCCCACATTTAGGTTGAATCTTCTCACCTCTATTAACTCAATTTCAATAATACCTTAAAATGTGCCCAGAGACTTATTTTCACCCTGAATCAAAATCCTATAAAGTGGACAATCAAAATTAACCAGGACACTAATCATTTTATTAACAATAGAGGACGTTTTCTTAAAGATACAGTGACTGCAGCACTCAGGAACTGAAGAAGTGTGTTAAAACTAAGAGTGGTTGCCATGCATGAGTTCCCAAGAGCATGTGAGGATGTGATTGGACATCAGCTAGTATATTTTAACAACCTCCTTCGATTTCTGTCCAGGTTTCATGATAGACAAAATAGAATTTTACAATATATATAAATTTAATCTTCTATGGTAAGCTACTGAGAGTCATTTTAGCTTTAACCTCTGGTGAGTGTTTCCATCCCTCATTATAATCTTTGCTAATTCTTGACAAGCAAAGATTATTTTAGAAAATCCCCAGTAAAATGCATAATTGACAAAGCAATACTGCAAATATATTGTGTTTTATATTCAAATCTTACTATTCTTTAATCACTTAGAGATTAAAGCAAATTAGAATATATAAACATGATTTTATGGGCATTGTAATCATTGCTAATATCAATGGTTTGCATTTCACATGTTTTTAGTTCAGCAAACAATAACATATAGGAACTCATGAGATTTGAAAATATTATATTCAATAGATGAGAGCTAAGGTATTCAGTGATGTATATTTTATGTACACACAGTCATTATGTGGATCTCCAAGCACATGTATGCATGGAGCTAACTGTCCTATCTGACTAACCCTGAAGAGTAAATATTTTACCTTATTTTTTGATTTGAAGAAGCCAGTAAGAGAAAGCAATATAATTTTCCTAAGGCCAGCAAACCAAAAAGGAATAAGCGAAATAATCAATCTTTTATGTGCTATTGTACCTGTTCCCTTTGCACCAATTCTATCCAAAAAAAAAAAAAAAAAAAAAAAAAAAAAAGAGCCATACCCTCTGTCCCTCTGTATTTAAACACAAATAATTGGATAGGTAAAGAAGCCAATAAATCAAATGTATGTATGACATAAACATTCTTTCTAGTGGATTTGGCGACATCTCTCCAGATCCTGAGTAAGATTTGGGAATAATTTTGGCATTTACAAGTATATTAAAAAAATAGTGTGGAATAATATTTAGGACTGTAGTTACTGGGTTCAGATGCTTGCAATCCAGGAGACCCTACCACTCATAAGCTGTGTTTTACTGGATGACTTATCTAAAACCTTATGTCTGCATTGTCAATATCATAAACCAGTTATTTGTTCTGTCATTGTGTTGCTTGGATATGTTGGATGTTGAACTGCCTGGTTATGATTATTGGAGATATAAATGTACGTAAATTGAATTTGTCATTGGTATATATATATATGAATTTAAAGGAGGACATAATTATTTTGCCATACAATTTCAGAAATATTAGTCCATCACAGAGAAGAGATCGTGATGGAGCAAAGCAGTTTACACAGTGGCAACCATGAACCAGAGAGAAAGCATACAGAAGGGAGACTGGCCTTGCAATAGCTCTTAAGGACAAGCTCCCTAGTGATATATTTTCTTCACTAATATCACACCTCCCACAGTTCACCACATCCAAGTAATGGCATCATATCATGAATCAATCAAGAGACTAATACATTGGACATATCTAAGAGACATAATTCTCTCTGGAGAATTGATCACAGAAAAATCCAGAATAGTTCTTACATAATCTACATGATTCTCAATCCAGACAAGTTGAATATCAAATTGAACCATCAAACCACAGATGAACAAGCATGACCAGAAGACATTGACAATAGAAAGATCTGGCCTCAATATTTTTATCATCTTAACTGAGAATGGGCACTTCCGGCAGGAGCAGACCTTCTTCTGGGCTTGTCTTTGCTAATGCATCAGCCTTTGGATTTTTCCAAAGGTGTAAAACAGTTTTTTTTTTCACCAGAATCATTGTCAGCAGCTATTTGAGATAGACAGGGAGTGCCAATTGTCCTTGGAAGGCATAAGGTATTATCTGACATATAATCCTAACCAGGGCAGTTGAGAGTACCCCAGGGCCCCAGTACTGTCAGTTCCATTGGCAGGTGAGCTGATTATTTGAGGGACTTTCACTCACCTGATCTCCTATTAGCTCTGCTTCACAAACCAGAGCATGTGTTATATTTAGTGTGATGGTGACCCTGCTGCAGAACGTAGGTACATTAAGGATACTTAATTATGGCTGATGGTCTTACTCAGTTGCTAAGGGAGTGAGACTTGATAGGGATTTGTGACATTAGATTATTTAATAACAAGAGACCATGGGTTTTTTTCTTTGATACCAGTAACTAGTGACTTAAATAATCCAGGAATGAAAGTTTAAACATATCATCATTTTAGAAGCCATTTATGAAAGAACTAAGATTCTTTATCTATATATATGGCAAATTCTCAGCTCATTTTGACCCAATATATTTCCAGAAATGTGTCAATTAAAAACTATGTCCTTTGGAACAGAGGATAGGAATACAGATTCCAAGATAATAAATACTGGGAGAGGGCGGTCAGAATCCTGACTTCCAGCTGGCATGACTGAGGTGGTTATAATTGACAAAAATAAAAACTAGAATTAGGCAGCTATGCCATAAAAGCAAGCTGCTCCCCTTCTACAGGGAGGCTGGTGTGTCTCAGAATCTACCTTTTTAACTATTACATTCTAGGCACACTCTGTACCTCCTATTTCATGCCTGTGTTCTGCTCATGAAAGACAGTTACTTTTATGAGTTTGAATATGCACCACAGCTTTTTTTTCCTTAGTTCAGGAGTCTGAGAGCTATTTTATGTCCTTTTGCCTAATTCTAATAAGGACACAAAGGGGAAGAGCTTAGAACTATAAATGCCTAAAAATTACATGTTTCAAGGTGAGTACATCCTGTGTTATGCAGGCCATGGTGATTTTTTAGAATGCTGCTCATGTATTTGATATAAAAGTCTATGTCTAGAACTTTCTGTCTTTTTGCTTTCCTTGTGGATTACGCAGTTACCCATTGTCAGTACCCCCATCCCTGGCCAGTGAGAGACAGCCCCTGTGGGACTACTCTGTCTGCTGAGACACTAGTCTCAAGGACCAAGTAACTCCAAGTAACTAGTGGCTTCTTAGCTCTTCAGCACAATCTGCTGTTGTTACTATTCTAAAGCTGGCTTAATAAATTTCTCTCTCTCTCTCTCTCTCTCTCTCTCTCTCTCTCTCTCTCTCTCTCTCTCTCTCTCTGTGTGTGTGTGTGTGTGTGTGTGTGTGTGTGTGTGTATGTGTGTGTGTGTCTCTCTGTGTGTCTAGAGAGTTACATAGACCTATTTGTCCCATTGATTTTGTACCTCCAGGAAACCTTGTCTAATGTACATTCTATTCTATTAGCAGAGATATACAGTATATACAGTATAGTTACTCTTTTCAGTATTTTTATTTCCCTATACACATTATGTATTTGCATTCATTTATAGACAAGAATAAAATAGACATTTTATCTTTGCCTTTATTATTTTTAATCTAGCATCTACTACCTGAAAATAGTCTTGGACTAGTTTACTCTAAACCTGGGAGGGTTCTCAGGAAGGACTTTTCCAGTGCTCTTCTGACTAAGGCACAGATCCTAAGGGATCTGAGTTTCAACTAGAATTGTGCTAACTTTGGAAGGATCTGAGTTTTCAATGACTTTGTGCTGGTCTTCTTTGAATACATCACAGTTTTACACATTGGCTCATTTTCCTAACCCTCCATCCCCCAAAATTTGCTCATAGCCAAATGAGGTAGGGAAAGTCCTCATTTGAAGAAATAAAGTTCATCCTGTGGCTGAATACATTGTCTCAGTGTGTCATTCAGAAAACTCTGGGATCTGCTTGCTTAATTCCTCCTTTTTCCCCATCTTTTCTTTTGTCGATAGAGGGTTCCTAAGTGGCTCTGACAGTCCTTGAGTTCATGGCTTCCTGACTTAGTTTCCTGACTTCTATGATAATAGATATGAGCCATGCATCACATCTTTCCATCTATAATGTTGTCAGCCATATTTATAGCTCTCTGTATAGCACTCTCCTTTATTCAAAAAAGTTACATCTTGTTCTTCCTTTCTGCTTTCCCCTTTCATCCTGCCTTTCTTTCTCTGTTTAATTTACTTTGGTTTTATTCCCTTTGTCTTTTCATCTGACCTCTTACCATTAAAGTGAATTGTACCTGTGGTTTGAGGATAGCTCATGGGCACAAGCAATAATTATTTGTTTCCTATCTCAATGAGGCAGAGACCCCATTTGTCAAGAGCTCACACATAATATATATGATACTATAAGCATCTATATATTGACCACATTGATTTTGAGGATGTAGGAACTCAGGGAAGCAAATATTTTCCCTTTAAAGTTAGATAATATACTTTTTATTTGTATCTCAACCACCTGTGCTTCATTTCCTGAGACATTCTGCTTCTGTTGGGAGTGAAAAATGGTACTTGCAAATGAAACCATGTTTATAAGGTTGAAAGACACCATAGCTGCTGACTCTTTTTGGAACTCCTGTTGGTTTAAGAAAAGGATAAATCACCCAGGATTCTGAGAACATGTTTTTAGGAAGCAGATTTCTTTGCTCAAGTACCAGGTAAAGTGAACCTCAGGCTCTCTGACAGAACCAGATTATGGTCCCATTTCCAGAAGAACAAGGTAAAGCAGTCAAAATACATCTCTTAACACATTTTTCCTCTTATGTCTGCACCCTATCCCCCCTAGTACCTCCAGCTAAACCTGCCCTCAAGGACCCCCGAGAGCTTCCTGGCTTCCAGTTCTATTTTGGGACCCAAGAATCGTCTTGAAGTCTCAGCTACAAACTGGGTCTTAGCTGTGGGGATTCTGAGGCAGGACAGACTCCACTAATACCTAGATTAGTGGTGAGACCAGGTAAAGGATGAGATGAGAGAATAATTCTATTATTCTCCAGCCCAGGCTAGGATCCATACATGGATCCAATCTGATAGGTTTGTGGAAGACAACTACTGATTGTCCTATCATAGTCTTACACTTTTTGTATATAGTTCTTTTGTTTACAGAATTGCATATGTAATTGAAAATGCTCACACAAGACATAATGTTAAATAAAAGGCACTAGATGGATAGTTCTAGCCTTTAATTTTTGCAAAATTAAGTTATCAGGTCTTTAAGGATAGTCATTCTTTGTCTTTTATCTTCAATTAGCAAAACTTTCATTAAATAAAATTTTAAGGCCAGTGGAATGGGTGAGTGAGTAAAAGCTATTAACTACCAAGCATAGAGACCTAAATTATATCCCTGTACTCACATGGTAAAAGGGGAGAAATGATCCCCTAAAGTAGTCTTCTGACCTCCACATTTGTACCATGGCACATGAATCAGTACATGTACACACACACACACACACACACACACACACACACGAAACAAATCTAAAGTTTATTTTACTACTGATGTATAAGATAGATACGTATGGTAAAAATAATTGATATAAAATTTTTTATTAAAATGTAATATTTGAATTAAAGTAAATAAGATTTGGAATGGGAAATTGTGAGGATATCATTCCAGCAAAACACATTTGGCTTTTCTCTATTTAAGAGAGGCAAGGTGCAAAGAATTTTCATATTTTACATTTTATCCTTTTCTGAAATTCCTACCTCTCTATTTTCAACATGGCAGTTTGCATATTCATAACAGTAGATCCATAGCTATTTTGTTCTAATTCCAGAAACTATAACTGTACAGCAGGTGAGTTATGTATTTCTGCACTTGCTAGTAGAAGCTGCTACTCTGCTAAGGAGTCACAGTGAGAATCCACTAACAAAAGCACCCAGCCCTAAATCTTGGCCCTCCCCATCATATCTATAGAGCTCAGTCACCACACCTGAAAGGGTTAATGGTACTACCATCTGGGGGACAATTCATTCTCCTGCTAAACACAATGACAAATAACCATTATTCTTTCCAACGGCACTGATAATCAGGACAGCTTAAACATTTTCGCCAGTATAAGTGAAACCATTAATCCTCTTGGATTTCATGATAAGTGGGGACTGTGAAATAATGACTGTGTCATTGTAGGCAAGAAAAAATGTTAACAATTAAAACAAGTTAGCCATTATCTTACTGGGTACTGAGTCCCTTTCACATTTCATTAGCAACATTGTAAATGATATGTACCTTATTAAAAAGCTCTTATTATCCAAGGAACCCAATTAGTCAAAAATTCTCAGCCACTTGTATAATTTCCTAATGATATAAATGCTACAATGTGTATTGCATGCAGCACAGTGCTTCTGTTTATATACATACAATGGCCATAGTGTTCCATTGTCTCTCAAGAAATATCAGAGATGATAGCTATAATTTAGATTTTCAGATATAATGATGTTTCATTTAAGTGACCCACCTGGCTAGTACTGAACAGAATCTAAAATACTCTTCCTAACGAACATCATTTTAAAGCCAAACATTAAACTATTGCCAAAAATAATGGTAAAAGCTCAAAAAAATAGCAATCATTATCCTACAATGCTTTTTTTTGTCATATCCTGTTCAAATTCTGAGATGGTATAAATGAAACTGATGGGCTGACCTGTGAGAATTTCTAGATGCTTGAAAGGGAATGTCCAAGGTCAAGTTCAAATCCAATAGCTTTCTCCTGTGGACTTACACAATGGTGATAATAACACAGCATTTCTGCAGAAAGGATATGGTGGTTGATACCATCTCCACACTGCAGATTTATTAGAATGAAATGATCATTATCAGTTAAGATAACCTCAAAACAATTAGAAATGCAATTCTTCTCTCTGAAAGTCAAGTCAGAGATGGAAGCAGGTGATATATAAATTCACGATGGTATGTTACAATACATGTATAATACTAATTGACATGATGGCTGTCAGACCCTTACAATTCTTGTAATGTTCCCATTCAGAAGAATGTCAGCAAGTTTAGAATCATCAGTGTCTTGGATTATGCCAGTAATATCTAGAGAATCTATGCATGTTCATGCATAGATATGGGTATATATTACTACAGTAATAGGCTATTCTATGTAAGATAATATCATAATAGAATGACAGAAGTGGTTGTGTTTTCTGGGATTAAATTTTGCAACTTAAAGCTATCATATTTCAGATTTTAAATCTTACTGATTTCCTTCTTCAGTTTAGATTTATCATTTGTTTGGAGCCTACAAGGAGAACAAATCTTTATTGACACTAAAGAGAGGCAAGAAGTGGGAATTCCCAAGGATAGCACTGACCTTTGATAACTGTTCAATAGCATTTCCACTCTGTATCTTGATCCATAAAAGTAGGTAAAATTTTGTTCAGTACATTTTTGAAATCATGTATCTGTTTATAGTTTAATATCAAGCATATAGAATCACTGAATAAAGAAGAGGACTTTCCTCCCTTCCTAGTGAATAGTCTCTTTGTAGTTTCTAGATTCTACTGGCATTTGAAGTTAAATATCTAAGGCTAAAGATTCTACTTTATGATCTCTCCACAAGAGAGAGTGTTCATCTCAAATGACATGAAAAGTAAATAGTAGTTAATGGGGAAGGAAGTAGAAATTGATGGTGGTGTTGGAATCCAGTGCAGAGTACTTGATATAGGTAACTAACACAGAGGATGTTTGAAAACAATATATGGAAACCTATCGTAAGATTCATATTATACATACATATGTGTACCTATGGATATATAGTATATAGTCATATAAAATATTTTCATTGGATTCCCTTACAGGCGAAAAATATTCCTCCAGGAAGCCATGAATTGACAAACAGAATCCCTATGCCAAGTGTTGGATAACTGCACTCAAGCTCATAGGGGTTCAGTACAAGTTATTGCCTTTGCTCTTTTTACCCACTGTAATGTGACTGTAAGACTCCATTGCCAAACATATCATATAGCTTAGTCATAGGACATGAAGTCATGTTAGTAGTGGTCAGAAACATTTTTCCCTCATAGTTAGCTTTCACAATACCAGAAGACTGTATGTAGGCTGCTGGACATAAACAAGCCACTAACAGTGAACTACAATAATGTCCAGCATGGCAACATATGTTCAGGGGTACAATAAAAGCACAAAAGTGATTGAGGTAGCCTAGCCCTTCCAGAGTGGATTAAAGGACCATTACAAAGGAGGAAACACATGTCTGATACTGTAAATAGGAACAAGAACACACTGTTGGGGAATTCACAGGCTTCAGTGATGAACCTACTACTATTAGTTTGTTAAGTGGATGCAGTATCAAACTAAGTTTCTTTGGACATAGACTGTGGTCAACAAAGATGCTTCCAACTAGTCAAAATGCAGAAAGTCAATGTCAGTGGAGTGCTTAGCCACAAATGGCTCATTTACATTGCATCTCTTCCTTGCAAGTCTTAGAGACCATTGTTGAAGAATAGATAGACAGATTGTAAAAACCATAGCCAGGGAGGGGGAGGGACATTATAACTGCCTGGTAGTATATAAGCCATGTCTTCTGAAAATAGCAGAACAACTACACTCACAGCTGTGCTTACCTACACAATATCTGTACAAGATCAAGGCAGTCCACATTACAATATAATGTACAGTACTTTACATCCTTACCACATATACTTGATGAGCTGTTGGCAGTTGATATAATCTGGAGGGGTGATAGTTTTCTTTAAGCTGGTGGCCTGTGGTAGGTTGACCATGCTCCAATGGATGACCCTACACCTGTGAATACAGGTATAGCACAAATTGGACTATGCAAATTATTTTTTTAAAAGAGGTAATGAAATTGGAAGGAGATGTAGAGACAGGAAGTAGAACTGGAAGGATTTAAGGAGATGAATTGGAATGGTGACTATTTTTAAAAATTGTATGTGTGTATGAAACCTCAAAGAATTAATACAATATCATATCATTTCATAAAGAAACAGCAGAAAGGCTGGAGATGGTTGAATGGAAAATGAAAGTAAATAGAAGAGGATGCAAAGAGAAAAGGGAGGGTGGGGCAGTAAGGAACAAGTAGACATGAAGATCAGACTGTGTGACTGCTATTAGTTGATTGTTTTCTGCTTTGGACCTTTTTACTGCATGGTAGTATATAACTTGATATACATAAATATCTCCCAGATTCCATCTGGAGAATGTTGAAGGTTTGGTCCCCAAGTCATTACCAGTGGAGAAGTAGTGCTTTCAGAGGTGGATCCTGGTGAACTAACATCCAGTCAGAGAAGTGTGCCCTTGAAGATGAGGTTGGGAATTCATCCCTTCTTGTCTCAGTATTTCTAGTCAGCCATTAATACAAACCGTTTTCTTTTTCACAATTCCACCATGACAGGTCCCACCCCAGGACCAGAAGCAACTAGCAAACTGACCATGGACTAAAGTCCTTAAAACTATAATCCAAAATAAGTCTTTCCTTCAGTGAAGTGAAGATCTTAGTCATTTAAAGATAGTGATTCAAAATGATCATGACCCACATTTGAAATGAAAGTAAACACCAGTGTTGTGTAATTTATACTGGAAATGTATCTTTTAATTAGTGGATAGCTTGACTTCACTCAATTGTTTCCAATTGGAGGTGTGCTAACTCAATGCAAGGGATAGGGCTCAAATCTAATGGCAGATTTCCTAATAGATCTATGGAAAGCCCTGGGACTTTAGAGTGGACCTGATCCCCAGCCCTGTGATAACCCTAGGTCAATTTGCCTTCTGAGTAAGGGGCCCTGCAGTTCCTGTCCGTGGCAACCGTGGTGAAAATTCACATTAGTTAAAGGCCATGGTTTACTGATTGTTCCATTTAGCTGTACCAGGATTAGCTCATATAATTCTGCACTAATACCCCAACCATATCCAATGGTTAAACTTACTTTAGGAAAAAAAAGCCCACAAAGACTCCAAAGAATGTATAAATCTACAATATCATTTACCAAAATGGATGAGAAAAAAATAATCATAACAAGAACTCAAGTAAAGCAGACTATGGAGTTCATAAGTACTCCTTGGAGCTTCCTAGGTTTGAGTGCACACATGGAACCAGGCTTCTAAGCTGCTTGCTTAGAGATATAGCTAAAAAGTATAATGTCCCAAGGCAGTTATTGGGTCACTTGATAGGCTCTGAAATGCTGTCATTTTATATTAAAAGCAAATGCCATAGAGAAGCATCTCTACACTCTTTTAGTCCACTTTACCCCTCTTCTTTGTGGGCATGAGGGGTCTAGAATTATTTGGAAGATTGTTTTAATGGAAGTATGTGGATAGTTCCAAAGACAAGCTAGCTATGATGATAACTGATATACTTTCCTGTAACAATGAAATAAGAAGTGGGTTCTTTCTGGACTGAACTGTATAACTCCCTGTGTGTTAAAAAACCTTAATTTCCATTGTTAGTACAATTGAACATGTAAAGGTGTGACAAAGTTTAAATGATTTCATTAGGTTAGGCTTCCACCCAATATAGTTGATATCTTTATAGGAGAAAGACAGAAGGAGTCACACACAGAATAAAGGTCCTGGACTTTTGGTTAATGAAACTGATGTGCTACAACCTGTATCTTGTAATTCAGTCTGCAAAACTAAGAAAACCAGTGTATCACTCACACTCTCTTGTACCATTATGAAAAAATGAACAAACACAAAGCCAGAGAGATCCAAGCCACACATCATTAATTCACTAATTTTTTTGTGATAATGATTTTTCAATTTTGAAATATACCATCATGCATTACAGTAGGATCTCCTAAAGTTTGTTAAATTCTAAGTTGAAATCAAATGACCAGCCCAGGGTGCTTTCTTCCCCTGTAATACAATTTGGAAGTTTGGGTATCCTGACTCAACAATGGGTAGGTGTGTTTAGGGCATCCCTTTGAGATTCTCTGCCATGATGTTTTCCACTGTCTTGAGAAGAATGTGATCAGGGGATATCTACAATGAAAGTAAAATAAAGAAAAAACATCAGAGTATGGCTGAGGTGCCAAGTACTTAGGGGAGAAAGTACACTTGGAACTGTTAATCTTTGCCAGGGCTAAGAACCACTTAGGAAAAACTACTCTGGTTGTGGCCAGAGAGGTTTAATTGAGAATTGGAGAACTACCCTAAATTAGAATGGCACTGTTTCATGGGTTAAGGATCCAAACTGAGTTAAACTGAGTTAAAAAGGATTGAGGGAAGGATATAATCCACTGAACACTAACATTCACCTTTCTGTTTTCTAACTGCAGAGAATGTGAACAGCTGCCTCGAACTCCTGCCATCACATCTTACTGCTGCGAACATAAGGAGATGGGCAATAAGAAAATTTACACATAAAGACCACAGAGCAGCTCTTCTTGGCATCAATATTGGCAGTAATTCCCTGAGTGCACTGGGTCAGCAAGACTCTCTCACTCCCCACCACCCACCCTGTGCATGGAAAACTGAGCAGCTATGAAGCCCAAATAAACATCAAGCCACATAAAATTCACAAGATTTCTTTGAGATAATGATTTCCAAATTTGAATTATGCTATCATGCATTAGAGTTTCTAAAATAGAAATAGCATAACGTCTGTTAAATTGTTTAATTTTTATATTATTATTGTTAGTGAAGATAGATTCTTGTCCCATATAATATATCCCAACAACAGTTCTCCCTCCTTCTCCTACCCCAGATCCACTCCTTTTCTCTTTCCTTTTTAGAAAAGAGCAGGTCTCTAAGAGATGACAGCCAATCTGGATAAAGCAAGATACAATAAGACAAGACAATAACACAAATCAATAACCTTCGTGTATAGAGGCCAGTCAAGGCAACCAAATAGAAGGAAAAGCTTCCCAAGAACAGGAAAATGAGTCAGAGATATATCCAGACATGCTGTTAAGAGTCCAAAAAATCTGCCAAACTATTAGGCATAACATATTCAAACAGTGTGCAGAGACCCAGGTCCCATGCCCATGCTTGCAACTTCAGTCTCTGGGAGCACATATGAGCTCTGCTTAGTTGATTTGGTGGGCCATGATTTCCTGGTGTTCTTCATCTCTTATGACTACTATAAACTTCCTCCACTCTTTCATGGGGTTCATGTCCATGATCAAGTCAGCCAAAGTTCAGGTAGAGTTGGAAAGAGCACTTTTTTTTTTTAGATATTTTCTTTATTTACATGTAAATTTTCCCTTTCCCAGGTTCCCCTCCAAAAAACAAACAAACAAACAAAAACAACAAGAACAAACTCCTTTTGCCTCCCTCCTCCCCATGCCTGCCACCCCACCCTCTCCCACTTATTGGCCCTGGCATTCCCCTACACTAGGGCACAGAACTTTCACAAGGCCGAGGTCCTTTCCTCCTATTGATGATCGAATTTGCAATCCTCTACTATACACATGCTGCCAGAACATTCAGTCCCACCCTGTATAGTCCTTGATTGGTGGTTGGGTCCCTGGGAGCTCTGAGGGTACTAGTTAGTAATTGTTGTTCATCCTAAGGGGCTGCAAAACCTTCAGCTCCATAGAACCTTTCTCTAACTCCTTCATTGGGGA